>WNWK01013264.1:0-56070 GCA_009830355.1 Cherax destructor
TATACCCTTCAAAGTTGAATTTTTTCTCTTTTTTTAAAATTTCCCGCCTTCATTTGGAGATATAGCTTTTTTAGTCGGGGGAAACCATCACCCAATTTAGGTGCTAATAAGGGGCCCAAAAAGATTTCAGCCCAAAAGGGGTACAAAAACCCGTTTTCAAACAAAGCCCGTCTTCTGTACCCCCTTATTTTGACCTTCTGCTAAAACCCAAACCCCCCAAAATTTTTATCTATTCCAGGGAAAATATATGAAAAAAAAAACCCAGGGGGTAAACGGTAAGATTTTTTGCCCGCTCGTCAGGAGGAATGTTGAAAAATTGAAGAGATAAAAGGGGAAAAATTTTTTTGGGAAAGGGGGGAATTGCCGCATCGCCCCTTTCAGGGGGGGGCCCTTTTTGTCTTTTAGTCAACCCCCCCCCCCCTTTTTTCCCCACTTTTAAGGGGTTTAAAAAAATTTTTGGGGTTTTGGAAAAAGTTATAAAGGGGGAAAAAAAAAAAAGTAACCCCAAACCCTTTTTTGTCATTTAAAATATTAGTGACATAAAAAATAATGTAGGGGAACAGGCCTGCTGCAATGTTCCTTTTCTTATTTTTTTATGTTTTTTGGGGGGTTTTAACTTTTTTTTCCCCTTATATAAAAATTATGTTCAAATAACCCGCATTCAGGTTTTATGAAACTTTTTAATATACAAATAGGTGTTCATGTTTGTCAAATCTACTATATATCAATGGATGACCCAAAAACCCCCCAAAAAAAAAATTTTCCCCCTTCCAACCCCCCTTTTAAAGTTTCCCATTTCTATCTTTTTTTCCAACCCTTTTCCCCCAAAAGGCTTTTTAACAATCCAAGAATTAAGGCAATTTAAATTTACATTTTAAACTATTATTCCAATACGAATCTTTTTTAAAAGGGGTTTTTCCTTAGAATGATCGAAACTTCGTATTCTGGGAAATTTTTGGGGGGAAATTTTCATGCCAAAAAACTAAATTTTTTTTTTTTTTTTATTTTTATTGAAACGGGAAAAAAAGCACATGCAAAAAAATACATACCCAAAACATCAAATTTTTTGACACACATTTTAAATTCCCCCCTTTTAATCAAAAAATTTTTAAACATAAAACACAAAATTAGATAATTTTAAAAACAAAAAATTTAAAAAAAATTTTCCCCCTACCCGATAAGACTATCGCTTTTTCCCCAAAATTTCCCCAATCAAACAAGCAAATTTAAAAAAACCCCAAAAACCCCGGGTTTTCGTATAAAAAATTCAATGTTCAAATAACAACCTATAATCATATCCAAAAAACCCTTCAAAAAACCCCCAAGAATTTAAATTAAAAATATATATAAAAAATTTTTTTTCCCCAAATCATGTGGTTTGGTAAATTAGACCCCCCTTTATTAAAACCTAAAATATCTAAGATTAAACGCCCCCATACACCCGCCCCCCGGTGCATGCCGCACTATAAAACCCCCATGCCCCTTTTCCCAGATCTTTCAGATTTTTCTGAGGTTTCCCCCCATCATGTAACTGCGGGCCCCCACACACTGTAAATACCCCCACACACGACAGTTGAAACCCCAAAAACATTACCCCGGTTTAACCTCTGTTCTCACCCCTATCCGCCCCCACCCCCTTGTAAACGGAAAAACCCGCCCCTCTCCCCCCCTTTCCCTTTTTCCCCCCTTTTCCCCCCCCTGTGGGGTTCCCCAAACCCCCGGGGGTCCCCCCCCCCTTTTCCCCCCCCTAATTTTTAGTTCAATTTGTCCTATAAAACCCAGCTTTAAACCCTTTAAGGGGGGGCCCCACCTGACCCCGCCCATGAAAAAAAAATAAAAAAGGGGACCAAATCATACCCCCCGGGTCCCTTACCCTTTCCACTAAAACCAAAAAAATAAAACCCCCCCAGCCCAAATACCCCCCAACCCCAACACATGACAAAACCCCCTCCCCCCCCCAATTCCCGGGAAAAATACATGAAAAAGGCCTTTCCCCCCCCACACAACCCCACTCCTTCCACTCCCCCCAGTATGCAACAATGCCCCCCGATGGAAGTATCCCTGCGAAACTTATAAACTACCCCCCCCTTTTATCAATCCTAGTTTCCCCCCAAAAAATCCCCCACTCCCCCCAAGTACAAAGGGGGAAAACCCCTTTTCCCCCAAACCCCCCTTATTCCCCCCCCCAAAACCCCCAAGCCTCCCCCTTTCCCGGGGCCTTCCACTAAATAAATCGAATCCCCCTCACGTCCCTTTTAAATCCTTCCCCTTTTCCCCAAAACGACCTATACCCCCAAAATCCCCCGAGCCCCCCTCCCCCCCCTTTTCCCCCCATTAACACCTCAAATACACATTTTTTAAACCCCCGATGAAAAGAAATAACCCCCCCCTGGCGATGGGGGGGAGACCCCCCCTTCAAACCCCAAAACCTGAAAACCCCCCTATAAATCTCATTATTTTTCCCCCGGAACCTACGCCATCAAAAAACCCCAAATGGATATTGCCCCCCCAAAAGCCAAATTTTTTAGATCAATAATTTCCCCTTCGTTTTTTGGGGAAAACCCCCGGGGCCCCTATCCAATCGATTTTAAAACCCCCCTCCAATTCACCACCCCCCCCCTCACACCCCCTCATGTATATTACAAAATTTTAAACCCCATCCACAAGTTTCCCACTCCCAACTCCCCTCCCCCCCCTCCCCCCTCCTGACAATGTTTTCTTCATTTATTTTCATACCTGTTCTTCTCCAAAAAACCCCCCCACCCCCCCTGCCCCCAAACCCCCTACCCCAACTAAAACCGTGGTGTCACCCCCTTCCCCCCAATACCCCCCCTTTCCCATCATAAATTTTCAAGACTCCCCTTATCCCCTATGGGGGATCCAACACGGGGGCCCAAAAAATGCGAAATAGGCCCCCCTAATCCCCCCCCTTTCAAATGTCTCCAAAAAAAACCCTTCCCTCCCCGCAGGGTCCTCCCTAACGATGTGCCCATCCCACCACTTCGCCCCCCCCCCTCCCCCCCATAAAATTTCCCCCAAAAGCCTCACGGTGAAACTTCATATGGGCCCCCCAACTAATGCCCCCACCCCCCTTCCATCCCATTATAAAGAAATCCCCCTACCCCCTTCCCCCCATACATTGATTGCCCCGGGAACCTTTTGCCCCCCATCTATCACCCTCCCCAAACCCCCTCTTAAACATTCCCCCAAAATTTTTTTGAGATCTTATAACCCCAAAAACCCCTTGGGGGAACTTGAAAACGGGAATGGCCCACACGGTTTTTGCTTGCACCAGCACCGCTACCCTTGCCGTTGCCCCCCAATCCCCTTCTATGCTTCATTTCAAAACAAAACTACCAAAAAAACCCCCTTTTTCACCCCCCCTTTTTTCCCCTAAAAATCCCAAATTTAAAACCCTCAAACCGGGGGGGTTTCCTTAAGACATGCCCATTACAGCCCCCCCTACTTCCTCCCCTGTTATCAACCCCCCCAACCCCCCCCTTTATCATGTCCCAAATCCCACCCCCCCTCCCCTTTCCCCCTAACGCCCTCCCTTTCCCCCCCCCCTCGACTCCCCCAAAAAGATCTATTTTCCCCCCCCTCTGTGTCCACAACATCTGACCCCCCCTATAACCGGGTCCTTCCTCACCACAACATTCATTGTGCTCTGCCCCCTTTAAAGCCACCAAAAACAGGCAGATGGGCCCCTTTTTCCCCCCCCCCCTCCCAAAACCCCCCCCTCGCTCCATCAAAAAAAATATTTTGGATGTCCCGATCTGCTCCTTCAAACCCCCCAAATTTTTTGTCTGGGGGGGTCTCCCCAACCCCCCAAAAAAAATTCCCCTTTAAAATTTTTCCCTTTCCCAAAAACCTCTCAACCCATACGATAACCTGCCTTTCTCCCCCCCCCCCCAATATAAAACCCCCAAAGCTCCCCTTTTTCCCTGTATCCCAAAAAACACATCTGCCCACTTCCCCTCCCCCCAAATTTTCCCCCAACTCTGCAAAAACCCCCCCCTTTCCCCCCCCCTTTAAACAACCCCATTCAACCCAATACCCCCATATTCCCAGGGAATCCATCCCCCGCCAAATTCCCAATACCCCACATGATCCGAGAATGCCATGTCCCATTTAAATTTTCCCTCAAACCCCTCGATTCCCAAAATTCTTCCCAAACTTTCAGCATATCCTTTCCCAAAAAAATATTCCCCCCACCCCCCCTTTTCCCAACCCCCCTCCATAGAGCGGTCCCCCATCCTACCCAGCCCCCCCCCGTGGCTCCACATCCCCTGACTAGTCACCAAAACCAGTCCCCAACAACGACACTACCCGGGATACCGCAGGGTTTTTTTAAAAATTTTTATCCCCCCCCAAACCAAATCCCCCCTCACCCCCTGGGGCCCCCCTCACTATAAAACCCCTTTTCCCCCCCCCATAAACCCCCCTCAAAACCCACCCTCCCCCTACTTCCCCCTGGTCCCAAAAAACGGGTTTGGGTTTTCCCCTCAAAAAAGCTGCTCCTCCTTTCAACCCCTTGATACCCCAAAATAACCCCCATCCCCCTATGACCAACTTCCCATTTATAATTGGCTCCCGCCCCAAGCCCCCTCCACCTTTATAGCTCCCCAAAATTTCCCCCCAACCTCTTCCCCCAAAATTAAAAAACCATTAACATTCCCCTTTGACACGAATAAAAAGGTGGCTTTCCCCGATCTCTGCCCCCCCTTTTTTACTCATTTTTTTTTCCCCCTTGGGGAAAAACCCCCCATTCCCAGGCCTTTTTTCCTTTGGGCCCCCCCACCCCTATGTCCCAAAGGGCTTTTTTTTTAGGTTTCCCGGGAGCCCTCCTCTGGATCCGCATTACAGCTGCTGCCCCCGACCCCGGTCCCCTTTAAAGTCAGCCCAAAAACCCCCCTCCCCTGAAAATCCCCTTCCCCCAACTCCTGTCTGTTTAACCCCGCCCGCCCCCCCCCTGAAGCATCCAAGTGCAGTCCTTTACTGACCCCGGGGCCCCCCCCACGCCCCCCCGTTTTGATGATGTCCTCCACCAAGGGTTGTGGGTTCCCCCCTCACCTTCCCCCCCCAGCGGCTCACCGCCCAAACGGATCTCCCCCTCTGGGGTTTCAGGGAAAGGGGACCGGGGGGCCCCCGTCGCCCCGCCCCCCCCCCCCCCCGCCGGGGGCCCTTTTTGCCTCCCCGGACTCAGTCATCCCGTTGGGTCCCCTTGCCCCGCTATGCTGGTAAGGGGGCACCTCTGGTCCTGCCTCCTGTCACCAAGGCCCCCATTTTCCATTCCCCAAAGGGGCACTTTCCCCCGTTGGGCCCCCTTTTCACAAAAAATTGGGGAAATTTCCCTTATTACATAAGGCGGGGTAAAATTTGGGGCATTTCAAAAATAAGACCCATCCGGCCCCAAGGGCCCCCCCCAAAGTCCTTTGTTGCCGCTGAATGGTCCCCTTTTTCAAACACTGATGTCATGTCCATTGAATCTGCCTCCAAAAAAGGGGGTTTTTTCCCTTTTTTTCCCTTTTACCTTCCAAAAACATTAAGGGTTTCCCGTAACACCTGGGGGTTTTTTCCTCTGGGGTTCCCGGTACTTTTTCCCCGTTGTTTCCGTAAAACTGGTAGCCAAATTTACAAAAAATTTTTTAATTTTCCCCCCAACCCCAGACAAATGTCGTTCCCCTTTTACCATAAGCCCTTTAAAATGTCGGCAGAAGCACGGGCCCCCTTCCTGCAGTCACTGCCCCATGGATCAAGTCCCCAAAAACCCTGTTTACCCCCTTCCCCCACCCAGGGCCCTTTCAAAACCCAAACTTTTGCCAAACGCCACCAGGGAAGACCGCACACGTCCGCTCACCAGCAAGGTTGAGCGACGAATTTGACTATATATCAATGGATGATCCAGAAAGTACCACAAGATAAAATTCCTTACCAAGATCCCTACAAGTTTACCCATTTCTATCATATTTACCAACCCTGTTCCATACAGAGGCTTGTTAACACATCCTAAGTATTGACAGGCAATTTAAATTTACAGTGTTAACTATTATTCCAATCACGAATCTAGGTTTAAAAGGAGTGTTTTCCTTAGAATGATCTTGAGAACTTCATGTATTCGTAGCCCGGAGAATTTTGTTGAGGAAATTAATACGATAGCCACAAAACTGAGATATTTTAGGGATTTTGTTGAGAAGGCGTTATTGTCAGCCAAGGAAGTATCTTCCAGGGAAAAATATATTGGTTTTGCCTTACAAAGAGAATCTAGCCAGCCTACTTAAAATAAATATCTACAAGAACACTGGGATAGTGAAGCATAAGTTGATTAAGAATGTACAATCCAACATAGATGGTGGTGTTTACGAGGTCCCACTCACACTATAATACCCTCTTTCATACGTCGAGCCGACAGGTAAACCACTAGAAATCAGACTAGCCTGTCAGTACTCGGTACCTGCAATCATCCACCTGGGTGGGCAGCAGCTCAGGTCATAGTACCCAACAGTTCCGTCTTGGAAAGAAACCTAATTGAGTCGTCTCTCTTGAAACGTGATGGTAATGCCTTGTATAACTGAAGTCATGAATTGTACAGCCTCGAATGCTATTTTGTAGTCATTGGCGCACAATCTTAAGCAAGGATGCTATACAAAATCCCTGAATTGCTCATTATGTAAAGGATCCTCGTAAGGATTTGATGTTAGATTTTCGTGCTTCCCACCTGTCTAGAACGCTTCACCATTTGGAGATCCCGCCCGTCTATGTCATCATACATAGGGAATTCCGAAAGGTTTAGCATCGCACGCAGGTGGGTGTAGAAGATAGTGGCATTGTTGGCTATCAGTTTCTCTGGATCCGTATTGAGAGTTTACTGTGGTAGACAACGAACAGTGGTAAAACTATTCATATACAGCTGCATGTGAATTCGGGGATTGCAACTACCATACATAGCAACATACATGTGAGGTGCCTAAGATAATCTGTCCTACACGTTTCGCCCGTCGAAGATCAAGTCCCGTCGTCTGTATCGCCCTTCACGGGAAATTGCGGAAAGTATGGCATCTCCAGTGGGTTGGTGGAGGTGAGAATATGCCCCTGTCACTTCTCAGTTTTTCTATTTTGAGGTTATACTGTAATAGGAAACTAGCAGTTGTCTGTTTCAAGCTCTGCATATGAGCACACTTGCAACATTTGTATGACTGCAACATAAATAATGTATATGTGAGTTTCCTAGGATAACCTAAGAAAATAAAATCATTTAGAATTTTAAGTCTAAAGACAGAAATATAATTACCATGCAATAAAAACATAAAATCTCGCAGAAGCTCTCATAACTTTTTTTTTTTTTTTTTTTATATTCTATTAAACATAAACTTACATACATTATTAACATACCTTGAACCAAATATAACAAACCAAACAAAATTTACATAGTAAAATATGAACTCATTCAAAACGTAACTTTTCTTTAACAATTTTAAATAACATCATAAAACATAATATATTATCCAAACATTAAACAATAGCAAACATCAAAACGAGCACCAGACACCAAAAGTGTATTTATTTATGACAGTGCTATACATACTTATTATCAACTTGCAACTAAACAATTTAACTCCAATCCACAAAATAGATGAAATCTGCTCAATAAACCTAAAAAGTACAACACATCCACCACACCTGGTTATTACACCCAAAAAAATTGGCTTTAACCAACAACAAAATGTGACAACATACCCTACACCCAACCCGAGCCAAAAAAACATTATAAGCTCTCACAAAATAAAGGATCAACTGATCACTATCAGTCATACACAACATAGAAGCCGTACATTAAACCCTAAACATAAAGGCTTCCAAACAACATACAACAAACCATTCACTCTAATTGCTACAAAATATTTACCCATCCATAAAACTTCCACTTCCCACACATTCCATCCTTTCACACTTGACAATACAACAAACCAAACATCTCATAACACTTCACCACACAGGGTAAAGTAAACAAAACCAAACCGAGGCCTATACTACCTCAAATACCGTACCAAGATCTCAACACATAAGGCTTAAAACAGAACCTTATAAAAACATACCGTGATTCCTTGCATAACACCAAACACACATTCATGTCCACAGGAACACAGCCAAAACAGAAGGAAACCAAAACCCTCCCACCCCTAAGAACTACAGCTATACCCCCTCTCCTACACCTACCACACATCACCAAACACCCCACCCACACTAATATAACCTCAATAACCCCTCCACTGTCAAAACTCTATACTCTGACGGAAAAAACTCTCCCAACTCCCCCCATAAATCTCCCTATTCCTACATTTCGTTCTAAAAATTAGGGCAGCCAAAGCTTTAACCACCACCCTCACCTCCAAACCCCTCATACTCCAAAACAAGAAAATATAATCCAAAACAATGTACGTCAATGCCCTGCGCACACTTTTCGAGTAATCACCCAAATCTAAACTTAAAGCACGCAACACGGACACACCCTCCCACTAATCAAATTCAACACCCCCTACCCAATCCCTCACCTTTCCCATGTCCCTACAAAATACACCACATGAAATGCCGTCTCCCACTCCCCACATTTATCACACTCCCCATTATTTGTCATCCCATCATAAAAGCTGACTCTTTGCTACCAAAATCCCATGCAAAAACTTAAAACCCACCTCCCGAACACTTGGACGAACCTTAACCTTCCTAAACCACCACCAAATACTCTTCCAGTCATACAAAGGGAAAGATTCCTCTCCCTCACTACCCCTTTCCCTACACCCACCCTATCCAACCTACTTCGCACGCACCTTTACCGAATCCCGAACCACCATAAGGAACCGAAGGACCCCTCACATCCCACCAACTCTCTACCTCCCCACCACTTCCTCGCCTCCCTCATCACCCCACCTATGCGCCTACCCCTGTCCCCCAGTAAAACGAAATTCCTGTTTCAAAACACTGCGCAGCCTCAATCTTAGAGGAACCAAACCCAAACCCCCACATTGAACTCTAGTTTCCACCACCTCCTTATTTAACTAATGCCTACCCTTCCCACACAAAATTATAAACTCCTTTTCCAACCTACGAACATCCTCCAACAAAGGTAAAACTGCCGCCCTAAACCATAACTTACTGTATACTAATACATTCACCACAACAACTCTTTGTAATAAAGTTACCTCCTTCACCCAACCCTTCATCCTATCCAAAGCTTTATCTACCACCTCCCTAGAATTCACCTCCCTTGCCCTTACTAGATTACCACAAAACACTATACCACAAACTTTCAACTCCTCTACGCAAGGACCATCCCTCCCGTACCCCCAACGCTCCCCTATCCAACTTCCTACCTCTAACAAAACCGATTTACTCCTATTAACACTCATGCCCGTCACCTTACCAAACCTCACCACCAAATCACTGATCCATCGTAAACATTCACTAGATGTTACCAACAACGTGGTATCATCTACGTAACTCATTATTTCAGCCCTGCACCCCCACCTCCCCTCCCTTGCCCCCCTTTCTCAACCAACCGAAAAAAGGGTCCTGCAAAAACGCAAAAGGATCTGAGATAAAGGACATCCCTGACGAATACCTCTACCCATACTACTGCCCAACTAATCCTGCCATTAATTTGTACCTTAAGCAATGCCTCAGCATATATAAGTCGAACCCAACCCACTATTTCCTCACCAAAACCCTGTCTCCTCATAATCTCCAACAATGCTCCCCTATGCACCCTATCATAAGCCATAGCCCAATCCAAACCTAACACACCTCCTTCACCACAATCTTCTATAAAACCCTTAATCCTCCTATGTCCCATTCTCATACTCCTCCCTGGGATCCCAAATTGCCCTCATGCAACCAACCCTTCAAACCCTCTTAAGCCTATTTGCCAAAATCTTTGCGAAAATTTTATAATCTGTGCACATCAAAGCAATTACTCTATAATCCTTAAGTCCCTTAGGTCCCTCACGTTTAGGGACCAACACCACCACCCGGTTCTAACTGACTCTGCAAGCACCTCCCTCCCTCATTTCATTAAAAACCTTTACCAAAACCTCTCTCAACACATCCCAATACATTACATACACCTCACCAGGCAAACCATCAATCCCTGGTGTCTTCCCCATACGTAGTCCTTTACCGCCACCCAAACCTCCTCCTCAGTAATTACCCCACCTAACTCCCTCATCTCCTCACCACTCACTCTCTCCTCTATGCTACTTAACACTTCCTCCCTATACAAGCATCCCCTCCTCCCTCATAAATTTTTCTCATACCACAATTCCGCATACCCACTCATCGCTACAGTCGTACTTAAAACCCTACCCTTCTTATACCCCCAAATTGTCCTCAACTTCCAACGACCCTATTGTCATACCTTTCTCCTCCTACGAAATTGCCTCAGAACCACCGCCGATGCCTTATCACCCCACAACACTTCATCCATGCCACTCCTGACTCTTAACGCTTGAAACCGATCATTCTGAATATCCCTTAAAGCTACCTTAATACCCTCCAAACTCTCTCCACTCCCTACCCCCTCCCTCCAGCATCCCTCAATAACCCTCTAAATACCGTTGATACCCAAATCTATATCGCGCATCTTCCCTACCCACCTTTTCAAAAATCCTTAATGGCAAGTTTCCCACATTCATTCCACCACTTAGCCACCCCAACAATACCCCGACCCCCACAAAACCTTCCACCACCCTCAAAATCCACCTGCCACGCTAGCCTCTTCAACATCCCTACATTGAGCTTCCAATAACTTTGAAACACCTGCACTGCCCTCCCACCCTAATTGTGCCAAAACACCTTTATGGTCCGAAAACCAACATCTATGCATTCCACTTTCTCCACCGCCACTACTTTTGACACATATATCCTATCTAAACGGGCTGCATACTGTCCCCTACTAAACGTATACTCCACCAGGTTATTCCCACCTCCCACTCTACGTCCACCACCCCCACTGCACACAAAACCTCCCTCAAGATCCTCACAACTTGCCCCGAACCCCTCGGTTCCACATCCTTGAGTCTAATAATACAATTCCAATCTCCCCCTATGATAGCTACTTGAGGCAAACCCCTGAAAGCATAAATTAACTCTTCCCCCACAAAATTATCCTTCACACGCAAAATTGGTGCCGCCGCATATAAACCCCAATAAAACTAACATTAACCACTCCCCATCTACCATCCACCCTAACCACTCTACCCTCCCCTTCTTCCCATGACCCCAAAACAAAAGGACTACCCTCCTCACCCCCACCCCCACCCCCTTTTAAGCCAGCAGACCCCCCCACAAAAACCTGAAACCCCTTCAGAAACAACTCATTACCCTTCCGAAAATTATGTTCCTGGAAAAATACTACGTCAATCTTAAACCTACATAAGGTATCCTCTACCCACCTACGCTTGACCTCATTCCTGAGGCCATTCACATTGATACTTAGACACCTGAATTTAAAGGCATTGGTTTACCCTTCTGTTTCGCTTGCTTCCTGTCATTCTTATCAGTTGATCCAACCTTAGTAACACACTTTTTATCACCTGCCACTTCCTTATTTACTCTGGTACTACCATTTCTCTAATACCAGCCACATTACCACGTACCACCTCTGACCATACCTTTTTCCCCGGTCTCTGCCCAGGAGTGAGGATGTCATTTTCCGCCTCCTCCCCAGTTCTCTTTCTTGATTCCACCCTCTCCATTTCCTCCTCTACATCCTCCTGCTGTCTATGGACCTCCACATCCACCTGTACCACAGTCGCCGTAGCTCCACTACTTTCAATCTGGTCCAAAGAAGGCAGCAAAGTCTCCACTCACCACCCACACCCCCCATTCTCCAAATCCATACTCTCACCTCCCAACATCTCATTCAAATCCTCCAATATAGCAGCCTCATTTACCACACTATGATCATCCTCCTGTTGTTCCTCAGTCTCCTGAGGCGGCCGCTGATCCTCCAAATTCCTCTCTTCTCGAGTCTGCATCACTTCCTGTTCTGCCTGCTCCACTTCCTCACTCCACTGCCTTCCTTCCGGTTGACTTTCCATGGCACCATCCTCCAGTACCACGCCCTTACGCTCCTCCACACTCTTGCCTGCAGGTTCGCCATTCCCACGTCGTCGATCCTCCCGTCTCCGCACACACTCAGCCGCCAGATGTCCAGGCTGCCCACACAATCTACATGTACGCACCTGCCCTTGATATGTCACGTATACCTGTGTACGGAAACAATCCACCATTACATAAGATGGTATGGGCTTGCGCAATGTCATTTTTACTGAATAAGTTCCCTCCAAAAGACCTGCATATAGCCCCTGCGCCCATCTGCCAATATTGACTGCATGAATGACACCAAATACCTTAAAAACGTCGCGGACGTCCTCCGGTCCCATTTCAAAGGGAATATTCTGGACCTTAATCCATTTGTAGACAGCTGACACGTCCCGTAAACATACCTCTACACCAGGATTTACCATCATTCGTTGATCCTGATATGCGTCCACCACCCTTTGATATGCTTCCGTGCTTGCAAATTTCACAAACAGCCTCTTTGCACCGTTAATCGATATACCATAAAGATCTGCAAGTGTCACATGGTATGTGTCGCGAAGAACAGCAGGTAATATCACATCCGCATTCGTCGAGTAGACCGCTCCTTGTATAAACTCAACACATACTGTGTTAACTCGCCGCCGGTAGCCGTCCACCATCTTTGCTGAAAATATAATTTCCAACTGCTACCACCAGGGGCTGACCAACACGTCCGCACACCACCAGTGCTGGACGCGGAATGTGAACTCATAACTAATTAAGTTTAGCTTAGGATAGAAAGCATAGTGAGCTTCTGCGTCTGTCAGCTCCATGTACGAAGGACAACTGACTAGCTCTCAGACATCCACTTAAAATAAAACAACGTTAAAAAAAATATTCCCACACGTGCTATTCGACTGCGTGTTAGATAATACAGTGTACATACATCCATGAATACTTTAAGAGAATTCCTCGTGAATCATTATACGTAAATAGGTCGGCTTTTCACAACACTACAGAGTTTAGCCTGCTGAGAATGGTAACTCAAGAGGATATCTAAGTACTGACACTGTGCTATTACTTATGCTTAGATCACTATTATTACATTATGTCTTCAGTTGGGAATTTGTACAGATTCATACAAAATTAAATGATTTTAAGGTTGAAACCATATTTACCAAGTCTTCAGGATACAGGATTATTATTATTATGACCCACCAGGGTCAAACAGCGCTGTTAGGGTACAGGAACTCACCAGATAATTCGCTTCCCAGCTCTCGTATGGGACGGACGTGCTGGTTCGGCCTCCTGGTGGCAGATTGGTGAACTACCCACTTTTCTGCAGAATGGCGACTGGACTGAGGAGGAGAGTAAACACTGTGTGTGTTGAGTTTCTACGTGGTGCTGTTTACCCCACGAATGCGGCTGTGATACTGCCGGCTGTTCTGCGAGACACATTTGGTCTGGATAACCAGGAAATTCATGGAATAGCATTAAATGGCTCCACACGTATCTTCGTGAAGATGGTGACACAGGAGGCATACGACCGTGTAGTGGAGAAATACCAGGACATCCCAGTACTGGTAAATTCATGTTTGGAGGTGAAATTAAGGGACGTGTCCAAGTATTACTCTTGGGTTAAACTTAGAAACGTTCCATTTGAATGTACTGACTTTGATTTCAGGCAAGTTTTCCAAGATTATGGCATCATACATGCAATGTCAGTGGGCAGGTGGACTGAGGGTCCCTATGAGGGCCTGTTAGAGGGCTCATACACCTTGAAAATGACGATCCGGACACCCATCCCATCCTATGTCGTCCTGCCCGAATTTAAAACGCAGGTGTATGTGACATATGCGGGACAAAGGCAAACCTGCAGGATTTGTGGTTCATATGAACATATGGCTGCAGCTTGTCCGAAACGACGAGTTCAACAACCACGCAGACGGGATGTGGTGGAAGTGCTGGCTGAGGAGATAAGTAAGAGTGTGGATGTGGTGGAAGAGCTGGCTGGGGAGTTAAGTAAGAGAGTGGAGGATGCGTGGAGTGATATTGTGGATGGTACGAGAGAGGCGTACCTCACTTTGCCTGTAGAGACGCAGGAGCCTGCATGTGTGGGGTCACAGGATCAGGCTGTGTCATTGGATATTGGACAGGAGTTGCCTGTACTCGACGTGTCAAAGGGACTGCTGGACAGTCCCCAGGACGAGGAGTCTGTGGGTGATGGTAATGGTGTTACTGTTGAACAAGATTTAGCAGGTCTTGTTGGTACATTGGGAGACAGTCCTGTGCAGGATGGTTTGGTGGTGGGAGAGGTTAGGGTATCCGTGCACGAAGAGGAGAGTGATAACTGCATGGAAGTGACTGGGGAGACAAGAAAGAGGTCAGTGGGGGCGTCTGACAGCGACGACGTCCTTACGCCGGCCCAAAAAGCAAGCAAAAAGCCATGGGTGGATGTGGCACGCAGGGGTAATGAAGGAGCCAAGGGCTCGGATGAGGCTAGAGGGGTGCAGAGTGTGGTTAAGGGCAAAGGTCAGCAAAAGAGTAATGTATCAAGGCCACAAAGGTCCAAAGGTAAGCCCCCTCTAATATATTCCGGTGTTTAACTTTTAATGTAAATGGCCTTCGGGCCGAGGTAAAGCGTAGGTGGGTAGAGGGGACTCTGAGACGATATGCTGTGGATGTGTGTTTCTTACAAGAGCACAATTATAGGGTAGGTAGAGACTTGTTGTTGAAAGGTTACAGTGTGTATGCTGCATGTACGGGTAGATTCAAGGGTGGAGTTGCAGTAGCAGTAAAAGAGACCAGCCCATTTAGGTTGATGAAATGGGAGGAGGGGGTGGGGGAGGATTGTGAGGGTGGATGGGGTATGGGGAGAGGTAAGGGTGTGTTTCATAGGGGTGTACATGCCTGCTGATAGTACTAGGAGGGTAAAAGAAGATTTTGTGAGGGATTTTTTGGTTTGCCATATGGGAGGATTACCAGCGGTAACTATCATGGGTGGGGATTGGAACAGTGTCATAAGAAAGAAAGATGTTGAACCGAGGGGGGCGGGATGTGTGTTGGGTGTACTAAGAGACGTTCTGGGTAATGCTGGGATGGTAGACGCGGTGGGGGGAGGTGGATGGCAGGTGGAACACACCTTTATTAGAAGGGGGTATGCAGCATGGTTAGACAGGGTTTATGTCACGAGGAACGCGGTGGTGGGGAGGGTACAAACGGTAGATGTGGGTTTTTCAGATCATAGGGGAGTATTAGTGGATGTAGGATGGGAGGGAATGGTAAGGTGGTACGAGGGTTACTGGAAACTGAATGTGCGATTATTAGATGGGGTGGATGGATATACAGGTTTTGGTGAGTGGTGGGACACTGTGTGGGCTAGAGGAAAACTGAGTGAGAATATAGTGGAATGGTGGGAAGAGTGTGCGAAACCGAGTATAAGGGAATATTATAAGGTGAGGGGCAGAGAGGAAAGCAGGTGGAGGTACGGTAAGCAAAAGTATCTTGAGGGGCAGCTGAATAGTTGTTACGAAGGGGGAGGGAAGTACCCTGTAGCAGAAATAGGGGTTTTGCGAGATCAGTTGCGAGAGATGCAGAATGAGAGGTTTGATGCTATAAGATTGCGGGGGAATGGATGATGTGTTATGGGGTGACAGGCCATCTGCACATGTCTTGGGGAATTTTAGAAAAGGCAGAGGGGAATGACTGTAATGGGGTTGGAGGTGGGTAATGAGGTGCATGGGTATGTGGAAGGGCAAAGGCTGGACACAACAGAGGCGATGAGCATATATCTAGACAAGTGGTTTGAGTGTCATCTGCAAAAGGGGGAGAGTGGGGGGAGGGAGGGGCGGATCTTGGTGGAGAGTATTTCACGGGGAATGGGGAGGGAAGATAGAGAGGGGATGGAGGGGGTGATTACTGAGGATGAGGTGTGGATGGCAGTGCAGGGTATGAGCAGAAAGAAAACGCCGGGTATAGATGGTATTCTTAATGATTTCTATTTGGTGAATTGGGGAAGTGTAAAGGAATGCATGGTCCGTTTGTTCAATAGGATGAAAGAGACAGGAAGTATGGGAAGTACGCAGCGCACAGGGGTGGTAGTGTTAGTTAAAAAGGGTGAGGGTGGGGTGACAATCCGGGATTATAGAGCGCTCTCGATGATGTGTGCTGACTATAAATTTTTTGCAAAGGTGTTGGGTAATAGAATGAAAAGTGTGCTACATGGTGTCATTGAGCAGGGGCAGTATGGAATCCCAGGGCGCAGTATGAATAATGGGCATGGGAGGATCAGGGAGTTTATAGAGGGTAGAGAGGGAGGGGGAGTGCTGGGCCTGGACTGGAGAGCGGCGTATGACAGTGTAGAAAGAGATATGTTATGGGAGATTATGAGTAAGCAGGGGTATGGGGAGGAAATAGTAGGTTGGGCAAAAACGTTGTATGCGGACGCGTGTGTGAGAGTGCAAATCAATGGACGTATAGGGAAAGAAGTTAGGATGGGAAAGGGTTTGCGACAGGGGTGTCCTGTGTCGCAAATCCTGTTTGCATGTCTACAGAACCCCTTTTATAGCCTGGTTGCAGAAGGGGTGCAGGAGGGGGGTGAAGGAAGAGGATGTGCCACTGGTATAGTGGGGTATGTAGATGACACAACTGTCTTGGTGGGAGGAGAAGAGGGCCTAAGTAATGTGGGAAGGATTATAAGTATATTTGGGAAAGCGACAGGTATGTCAGTCAATGGGGCCAAGTCTAAGTTGTTGGAGGTAGGTAATTGGGTGGGAGGGGGTCTGGGGGCGAGGTACGGGTGGCCAGTGGTGGAGCGGTTAAAGATTTGTGGGATTGTTTACATGAATGACACTCAGGAGGCTAGGAGAGTTAATTCGTCAGACGTGGTGGGAGGGGCTATGCTTAGGATGGGGGGATGGAGGCCCGGGGATCTAGCTTTGCAGCAGCGTGTGATTGTCGTGAATACGATTGTGTATAGTAGATTATGGCATACTGCAGCAGTATTCCCGTTGATGATGGAGGATGTGAGGGATTTGGAAAAAAAGGTCTTACGGTATGTATGGGGTTATGGTAAACATTGGTTATGTAAGGAAGTGGTGATGAAAAGGGTGAGGTTAGGGGGATTGGGGTTGATATCAATTGACACGAGAGTGAGGTGCATGTATGTGAAGCAATGTTATGTGAGGACAGGTGGAGAGAGGGGGTGTAAGGTGGGCAGGGTGATGAAAGACCTGCGAAGGTGGTGGAAGGGGAAGGAATTGAAGCAATGTGAGGATTGGTTGCGGTGGTTATTAGCAGTGAGGGAACCTGGGAGGGTACGGGCAAGTGTATTGGGGAAGGTAGGAAGGCAAGGGAAGTAATAGTGGGGGTTGCAGAGTATCCCGTGTATGACTGGGAGGGGATATGGGGGGGGTTGACTAAGATGAAATTGAGGGCGAAGGTAAGGGAGGTGATCGTTAGGTTCTTGCATGGAGTGGTAGCTTCAAAGGCTATACTGTTTAAGATGGGATTGGTAGGGGCTCCGGCGTGTGGCAGGTGTGGAATGGAGGAAACAGCTTATCATGCCATTTACTTCTGTGAAAGTTTGAATACTGTAAGGGTGTGGATTGGGAGGGTCATTCGTATGTTGGGAGGGGGGGGTATACAGACATTACGGGCTTTGAGTTTGGATGTTGGGGGTGTGGGTAGGGCAGAGAGGCGGGCGTTGTTGTATGTCATGGTGGATTTCCGATGTGTCATGGGTGATGAGGAGATGCCGGGGATGTGCGGATTAGGGCCATAGCGGGTAGCATGTACCGCACAAGATGTAGGAATAGGGTAATTTATGGGAGGTCCTGGGATGTCCTTTTCTCGGAAAGTTATAGGAATATGACGATCAGGGGTTTACTAGGGGCGAGGTGAGGGGATTCTCTTAAATGGGCTTGTCTGCAGGTGGAAGAAGTGTTGAATGTAAGGGTAGATAGGGTATGTTTGGCGTTGAGAAAGATGGTTAGAATCGTGGGGGGTGAGGTGACGGGTGACTCAAGCGATGTATGTCATGGAGGACGCATGACGTTTTTTTGTGGAGGGTGGGGTGCATAGAGGTGGGTAGCGAAAGAATGAGAGAGGGGTGGGAGACGGGGGTGACTGGATAGGGGTATCATTTTCTTTATCATGCTTTATTCACTTTTGTTCATATACTTCAAGGGGTGAATTAAAGGGGCTTACCTAGAGGCAATAATGAGTATATGAAGAAGATAATGTACGTGTATGTGGATAAGGATTGAATAACCTTATTTTGTGTTAAAAATGTATGAAAGTCATGAGCGAGGTGAATGCCATGGCTATAATTACCAGAGAAGTTGAGTTCAGTGTCCACATAGTTTTGGTGTGGAAATCTGTAGATTAAAGAGCAGATAATAATGTAGTACATAGTTCCATGGTGTTTTGGAGCAAGTATTTTTAGCCTGTTGCATCAGGTGATAGAAAATAGTTATGTATAAATAAAGTCTGTTCTATTCCCTGTTATGTAAGGTGAAGGTGGTGGGAAGGGTGGGGAGTGGGAGGGATAGCGGTGGTATCCAAGGATACCAATGGCAATGTAATGTAATGACGATAGAGACGTCTAAATGTGGATGGTTTCATTGTCACTCCGTGAAGGCAAGATATTAATTTATTGTGTACATACATTATGTAGATGGTTGTTTTCAGTGTTCTTGTAATATACAGGATATACTTGTAGGATTAACAATATACAGTATATAATTGTTGGATTAAACTTAAATGGTCACAGGCGGGGTTGTGTGGACCTATGTGAGCGTTATGCTTATGGTGTTATGATAATGGTTTTTATGTACAGAGTCTGTTTCATATAGATATCATATATATTATGCATCTTAACAACTGGATATATTACATGCAAGACTTGTTATCCAATGTATATAATGTACCTTTCTAACTTCGATGTATGTGGGTGACTAAGGTTTAATTGTACATGGCACAGGTTTCTATTATGTGATGACGGGTTCTTTGTTTATGTGTTGATTATATGTTAAGTAATTGCTTTGTTACGTTGTATGCCTGTTGGCGCTCTGTTTATTGTATATGTACACTTACAGTTTATAAATAAAATATAAAAAAAAAAAAGCTCTCAGACATCCACTTAAAATAAAACAACGTTAAAAAAAATATTCCCACACGTGCTATTCGACTGCGTGTTAGATAATACAGTGTACATACATCCATGAATACTTTAAGAGAATTCCTCGTGAATCATTATACGTAAATAGGTCGGCTTTTCACAACACTACAGAGTTTAGCCTGCTGAGAATGGTAACTCAAGAGGATATCTAAGTACTGACACTGTGCTATTACTTATGCTTAGATCACTATTATTACATTATGTCTTCAGTTGGGAATTTGTACAGATTCATACAAAATTAAATGATTTTAAGGTTGAAACATATTTACCAAGTCTTCAGGATACAGGATTATTATTATTATGACCCACCAGGGTCAAACAGCGCTGTTAGGGTACAGGAACTCACCAGATAAGACACAACAATCAAATTGGCTTCTTACTATTTTTCAGTCTAATTAAACAGCGATTATACTTTAGAAATGTCAGTTTTGCTTGATTTCATGGTGAGTAAAGAACAAGAGACGATCCCTTCATAACAAGGCAACCCATTCCAAAAGTTTATTCAAAGAAATTTGATATTTGACATTATACAATGGGTACTAGAAAATTATATTTACTTCTCATTACACAGTATTGAGTTTCATTTCTGTCTCACAATGCCTACGGAAAGTACTTATAAACTTTCTTGAGACAGTTTATTAGTATATTTTTTTAGCTGATGTGTGAAATTCATGCAGGGAGAAGACAGTATTTGTTCCCTGATACCTTTAATGTACTTCCTCCTATAACTTTACTAATAACTCAAGTGCCAGACTATCTCACAAATACTGGTTTATAAAGTAGTTTGAAATGTACTGAACATCTTAATTCCATTAAACTAATGACAGCAACCTTTGCGATGAACATTGTATTCTACTGAACATTTAACTGATATTTACATTTGGTATGATTTGTACTAATCGTGTATACGTGAGCTGCTTTAGACTGTTGATACTCGGGGCAATAAAATATGAACTCTGCAGTGAAAGAAATGAACACCCTTGCTGTTGTTGAAATTTATCACAGTAGAAGCAACGGTCCTAAATTCTGGCTCAGTACATCACATAAATTCCTAGCGAGGGTTGAAACATTGGGCGTGTTTCTTTACATCGGTTGTCTATGTTCACCCATCAGTAAAATTGGCACCTGGGAGTTAGTGGACTGGTGTGGGTCGCATCCTGGGACAAAACTGACCTAATTTGCCCGAAATGCTCAGCATAACAAGCGGCTTTCTATATAGTAGTATGTCATTGATGTCAGCTACGCCTGTATACCTTGTACATGTACTTATAGTAACTAAATATTATTATTATTATTATTATTATTATTATTATTATTATTATTATTATTATTATTATTATTATTATTATTATTATTATTATTATTATTATTATTATTATTATTATTATATCAAAGGAATTTCACATTAAGATTATTAATTGTTTACAATTTATTGGTTTATCTCTTAACAATGAAGTTATGATCTTCATCCACGGTGTCAACTAGCAACTTAATGTAGACCAATATTTTTTCGGGGTGTTGAGTAAATTCTGAGGCAGAATTTCGCGAGGCGGGGAGTCGTCTACCTGGAGTCAATTTCGGGGGTCACCGCCCTCGTGGCCAGGTCCCAGACGAAGCCTCCCGGTTACTGGTCTGATAGATGAGAGTGACGATGTTAACCGCAAGCAGCTAAGGTAAGGGTCACAATTCAGCTGATTAGGAAGTGACTTTAGGAACTTTTCACATTTCGTTTTGAAGACAGCCATGAATGTGTTGGTGATTCCCATTTGACACGAAGGGAGCGTGTCGAGAAATCCTGGTTCCCTTGCACTTTTTGAGTTCTATCTTAGTGTACTCACCGTGCCCCTGTTTTACACTGAGGTATTTTGCACTGTCTGCCAAGCTTCTTCCTTTTATTTTAATTTTATTGCATTGTTTGACATTCTCTCAAATTTTCGGGGAAATCTGATTTCTTTCGTCTACGGCAGGGTTTCTGAGGAGTATTTAAGGGAATTCAAGCGTTCCCTGTAATTCAGATGCTTGATTGAATTTGCATGAGCACTGAATACTCTTTGTATGTTTTTCAATTTTGCAATATCTGCTAACTTGAAGGAGGCCCCTTAATATGCAACATTATTCCAGCCTAGAGAGAACAAAATACATGAAGAAAATCATCTCTAGCTCGGTATATCTCGTTATGAATGTTTTAGTTAACCAACCTATCATTTTCCTTGTGACTATGATAGTAACACTTGTGATTTTTTTAATGTGAAATCGTGTCCTCTGACACTGTCACTTTGTCACAATGAACTCCTGCTCTTTTATATGGTTTGAGTTTGTCTTGTACTCTGTTTTAGTTTTTAATTCCTCAATTTTCCCATTGTGGAGTTACTGAATTTGACGTTATTGAATAGCATTCTATTATCAGTGGTCCACTGGAAGATTTGGCTTATAAAAACTCCAAGATTAGGTGTGTCCTCGATGGGCTCAACTCTCAGTCATATAAGAGTATCGTTTGTTAGGAATGATACCGTGCTCTGAATTATGTTCCTTTCAGTGTCGAATATAAGAATGGAAACGATAAGCATAGCGAGTAGTGCACCTTATGGAACAGATCTTTTCACTGTGGCAGCCTCCAATTTCACTCTGTTTACTATTATTTTTTTGGGATCCGAGTGTTAAGAAGACAAATATCCATCTATCTAGTTTCCAATAATTCTCTTTGCATGCAATTTGTGCGCTATAACTCCGTGGTGTACATTACATCTGTATTTTGTTTGTCTTCAGTCAACTTGTCGGTATTAAACTTGTGTGACACACCACCTTGAATTCTTGGTACAGAGGACACAAGATCCTACAACTCGATTGATAAATCCCTGGCCCATCTGGGTTCATCTGCTTTAAAATGTGACACCTAGAAAAGGTCTATTTTATATTACAATATGAGGAAATCTGTTATGTGCATATAAGCAGGCGAAAGCTAGCCAGAGAGGGCTGATAGTTAAATAGTTGAAGAGGAAGCAGCAATTGAGTGTGCGCATACATGTAGCTAGGTATTAGTCTCCAATGACTCCAGTTAGAAGGTGAATAGAAAGAGGGACACGAATAGTCAAAGAAAACCTCTTACAAGAAGGACAGCGTTAACAATGAATAAGTATCAAGAGCTTACTGTATCCTGGTATCGTGTACTGTTAAAATGTTTTGTGAAAACTAATTGAATTTTGTGGTTTTCTGTAAGTAAACCCGGACCGTCTTTGTTCTTGTGCTTTAACCAGCTCTGTTGTATATATAATACTGTGTAAGCCAAAGTTGCCGACTTAGCTCATTCAGCAAACATCGTTTTGCAATAAAACAACGAACGTTTGTTTATTTTTGCTATAACTCCGCGGAAGTCCGTCTTATCATAATGAAATAATATAAATAATATATCTGACTGATGATAAAAATACTAACTCAGTTTACACTGAATTTAAACGTCTTGTATTGGATTAAGACATACTATGTTACGTACTAGTATTACATTAAAAAATAAAGCGCTACAACGGGATGGGTATTACAGCTATGTGTAGGTTGCTAAAGTTAGTTGTGGATTAAAATTCAGTAAGTGCATATCTCGTTAATTCACGTGAATTATGCATCAGTACGTCAGGGCCGACTTAACTTAATAGGAATGCTAAATAAACATCATGTACGTAGGGTGGCAAAACTTGCTGACAAATATGGTTTAGAAAAAGCACTAATCTAGTTTTCTCAAATCAAAACATTAACTTGATAAAGGTCTACTTAAAGCACATTTAATATTTCAACTTTAAATATAGAGTTACTCTTCGTCGTCGTCGTCGTCGTCGTAAGCTCCTCTCTTTTTATATGTGCGGGTTGTGTGTGTATTGTTCCAGTCACGGTATTGTGCCTTTTTTGTTATTTAGTATCTATCATTTGCATACGTAATAAATGTTTCATAAACACTGACTTGATGTTGAAAATGTTATGAAATACCGACAATAAAGATACCCAGGTGTTGCCCACGTGTCTTACTCATCAAACACTGACGTTTATGTAAAATTATTGAAACAATAGTGAAAGATTAAACTGGTGCGTTTTAATCTCACGTTAATGTAGATGAAGAATATAAATGGTTAAATATGAGTCCCTAATATACCGCTCACGGAGGATGCTCTTCCCTGGCGTACTCTGAAACACAGGATGGTTTTCTTATCACACTGCATCACCCAGGAAGACTGTCCTTTCATAGTCCATCACCTTGGATAGTTATGTAATTCTACGTCACACAGGATGGTTTTCCTATTATATCGCATCAAGCAGACAGATTTTTCACATGATATTCAATCACAGGATGTTTTTTTTCCCTGTCACTCACCAGAACAGGACGGGTTTTCAATTATACTCCATCACACAAGAAGGTCTTCCTGTCATTCTCCATCACATATGATGGTTTTCCTATTATACTTCATTGCACGGGATGGTTTTCTTATACTCCCTCACACAGGATGGTTTTCCTATCATATTCCATCACATAGGCTGGTTTTAATATCATACTCTCTCAAACAGGATGCTTTTCCTATCATACTCCACACAGGATGGTTTTCCTATCATACTCGACACAAGATGGTTTTTCCAATGATACTCCATCACATAGGATGGTTTTAATATCATAATCCATCATACAGGATGGTTTTCCTATAATACTCCATCAAACAGGGTTTTTTTTTTTTAAATAATATTCCAACACACTGGATGATTTTTCCTGGCATACTCTGTCACAAAATATATTTTTTTTCCAAGCACACTTCAGTACACGGACTGATTTTCCCCATCACACTCCATTAGAGAGGATGGTTTTCTTGCCATACACCGTCTTACGTGATAGTTTATCCCTGCCATGCCCCTTCGTGCATGACGGTGTTCCTATCACACACCATTCCACACATAGGTTATAAACAGAGATGAAATGTGCTCATGCGCGCGTGTTGTTCCTTGACAGAATACGGTTGACTAGAGCTGGTGCAGGGGCAGGCTCAGGGCCTCAGTGACTTGACAACCTCAGTGAGGGTAGGGTGTGCGCTCGTCTATAAGCTGGTACTCCAGTCGCCTATGTGCAAGTTCAGGGAATTCCTTAGAAACTTATATGGAAATATTTACTGCCCATTAATAGGAAAGGGCTTCATTGCCATGATTTAAATCTCTCGGCGATGGTGTATATTGCAGCGTTGTATATGCATACGAGGAAATTTGCATATTTTCACAATGAGAAGAAAAGAAGTGGATATATATATATATATATATATATATATATATATATATATATATATATATATATATATATATATATATATATATATATATATATATATATATATATATATATATATGTATATATATATATATGTGTGTGTGTGCGTTTGTCATCTCTTGAGTATATATGACGTAGCTTGAAATGAAGTGTTGTACACCTGGTGATAACAGAAACCTAACAAAATTATAATTACTACTTCTACTGACATGATATATATATATATATATATATATATATATATATATATATATATATATATATATATATATATATATATATATATATATATATATATATATATCAGTGTTATAAAAACATGATATTGATAATATTATAATTTCTTAATTATTGGTTCAACAAGAAAATAATAATAATGATACTCTTAATTTGATATATGATCTAAACTAAAAATATGGAAAAAACTTTTATATACCTTTGACGTATTTAATGGCGAGTAAAAATACAAAAACAAAAAAAAGGTAAATTTAAAAATATGTCACTCGCCGTTGTTTGAATTGTTAATGACAAATCACGAACTATTTCTCGCCAGGAAATTATTATAATGATGAGGAATTGTTTATGAAGACTTGTCTGATTTTTTGTTTAAATTTTTTCGTTATGTGTTCTTCAAGTAATACTTCGTGTGAGCATCACCATCAATGTAACTTAGAGTACACTGACATCACCATCAGTGAGTGACCTGGAGTGCACTGACATCACCATCAATGAGTGGCCTGGAGTACACTGACATCATCAGTGAGTGGCCTGGAGTACATTGACATCATCAGTGAGTGGCCTGGAGTACACTGACATCATCAGTGAGTGGATTGGAGTACACTGACATCATCAGTGAGTTGCCTGGAGTACACTGACATCATCAATGACTGGTCTGTAGTACACTGACATAATCAGTGACTGGCCTGGAGTGCACTGACATCATCAGTGAGTGGCCTGGAGTACAATGACATCACCAGTGAGTGGCCTGGAGTACACTGACATCACCATCAGTGACTTGAAACACACTGACATCAACATCAGTGACCTGAAGTACACTGACATTACCATCAGTGATCTGGAATACACTGACATCACCATCACTGACTTCATCAGTGACCTGGAGTACACTGACATCACTGTCGGTGACTTTAAGTACACTGACATCACCATCAGTGACCTGAAATACACTGGCAACATCAGTGACATGAAGTACAGACATCACAGTCAATGACCTGAAGTACACTGATATCACCATCAGTGACCTGGAGTACACTGACATCACCATAAGTTACCTCAAACACACTACATCAGCACCAGTGTCCTGGTAAACACTGACATCACCAATAGTGACCTAGAGTACACTGACATCTCAATCAGTAATCTGGAGTGCGCTGACATCACCATCAGTGACCTGATATACACTGACATCACCATCAGTGACCTGGAGTGTACTGACATCACCATCAGCTACCTGAAGTACACTGACATTATTATCAGTGAAGTGAGGTACACTGCTATCATCATGAGTGACCTGAAGGACACTGAGATCACTATGAGTGACCTGTAATATCCTGACATCATCATCAGTGACCTGAAGTACACTGACATCATTATCAATGACCTGAAGTGCACTGAAACCTTCATCAGTGATCCAAAATACACTGACTTCACAATCAGTGCTGAAATTCACTAACATCATCTGTGCTGAAATTCGCTGACATCAAGTGACCAGAAATATTATTATTTTAATCAAAACTAAGCGCTAAACCCATCAGGGCCATATAGTACTGGACCAGAAGTACACTGACATCACCATGAAGTGACCTGAAGTACACTGATATCATCATCAGTCACCTCAACTACACTGCCATCATCAACTAACCTCAGGCACCTTGACATCAACAGCAAGTGACCTGAAGGACACTGACATCACCATTAAATGACCTGAAGAACACTGACATCACCATCAAGTGACCTGAAGGACAATGACATCACCATCAAGTGACCTGAAGAACACTGACATCACCATCAAGTGACCTGAAGAACACTGACATCACCATCAAGTGACCTGAAGCACACTGGAATCACCATCAAGTGACCTGAAGCACACTGGCATCACCATGAAGTGACCTGAAGGACACTGACATTACCATCAAGTGACCTGAAGGACACTGACATCATCATCAAGTGACCTGAAGGACACTGACATCACCAACAAGTGACCTGAAGGACACTGACATCACCATTAAGTGACCTGAAGGACACTGACATCACCATCAAGTGACCTGAAGCACACTGGAATCACCATCAAGTGACCTGAAGCACACTGGCATCACCATGAAGTGACCTGAAGGACACTGACATTACCATCAAGTGACCTGAAGGACACTGACATCATCATCAAGTGATCTGAAGGACACTGACATCACCATCAAGTGACCTGAAGGACACTGACATCACCATTAAGTGACCTGAAGGACACTGACATCACCATTAAGTGACCTGAAGGACACTGACATCACCATCAAGTGACCTGAAGCACACTGGCATCACCAGTGAACCAAATCGCAACATTTCATCACATATAAATATTACTCTCCTTAAAACCTTTAGTTTCATCTCCAACACAGTAGATCTTCGCAAAACAGTTCTCAGCCAGTCTTCCACATTTTCTACCTTACGTGTGAAAATTTACGTTCGAAATTTCATGATACGCCCCATGCTGCAAGACGTAGGCCACCAGTCTCTTATAATTTCGCTATTGGCGTGAACTTACACACACACACACACACACACACACACACACACACACACACACACACACACAAACATACACAAACACACACACACACACACATATATATATATATATATATATATATATATATATATATATATATATATATATATATATATATTACATATAAATGCTTTATTGATAGACAGAATACATTTGTAGAAAACACAAACATGAACATGAATACAATGGTACAATATGTCAAAGATTATGAATCTACTCCAGCTCCTCCGAAGCCGGACGCGAGCCAAGAATGCAGCATGCGTTTCCCCTCTGGATAGCCACACTGAGACGCTGGAACATGAACGTGGCTGCCCTTGGGTCCTTGGTGGTGTCGATGAGTCTGGAACCCAGTTCTTTAAGGAAACGTGTTGCATTTTTTCCCCACGCTCCCAAGGTCTCTGATCCCACTGGGACAAATTGATTCTGTTGGCTTATGTCCCTGTACTTGCCGATCTTGTACTTTTCTCTGTGGTCAGCAGCTCCTCCCTGTCGACCAACACTGTGATGGATGTAGGTGTCCGCCAGTGTCGACACACAGGTATAATCCCATGCTAAGAGCTTGCCATTCTTCCAAGGATAGATGGTGATCCCGTCGGGGCGGTTTGCTGGGTTGTGGGCGTTGTTGGCTGCTAGTGATCGAGGCTCTCTCTCGGCTGGGCAAATATATATATATATATATATATATATATATATATATATATATATATATATATATATATATATATATATATATGTCGTGCCGATTAGGTAAAACTGGTCAATTAGCAAGAACTCATCTAAAATTAAGTCCTTTCTAAAATTTTCTCTTATACGTTTAAAGATATATTTTTTCATTTATGTTAATGTAAGAATTTATAATTTTGTACCAAGAGAAACTTTGAAAAACTACCTAACCTTATTATAACAAGCGCAATTTAATTTAGCCTAACCCAATTAAATTAACACAATAAAAAATATTTTATTGTGTTAATTTAATAATAAACAAACACAATAAAATATATTTTTTTCCTTATGTTCAGAATGATTTTTGCGAAATTATTGCTTACACAAATTTTCACTTGTCTTATATGGCAAGGTGTGCGTTGCTATTTAAGGCAAAATCGCAAGTTTTACCTAATCGGCACGACATATATATATATATATATATATATATATCAATGCCGAATATAAACTGAGTCAAATAGCAAGAACTCATCTAAAGTTAAGTCCTTTCTAAAAAATTCTTATACGTAAAAGATATATTTTTTCATTTTATGTTAATGTAAATTTATAATTTTTGTACCAAGAAAACTTTGAAAACCTGCCTAACCTTATTACAACAAGCGCAATTTAATTTAGCCTAACCCAACTAAATATATTTTAGATACGTTAACATTAATTTAATAATAAACAAACATAATATTTTTTTCGTTATGGTCAGAATGATTATGGCGAAATTATTGCATACACAAATTTTCACTTGTCTTATATGGCAAGGTGAGCGTTGCTATTTAAGGCAAAATCGCAAGTTTTACCTAATCGGCACGACACACACACACACACACACACACACACACACACACACACACACACACACACACACACACACACACACAATATATATATATATATATATATATATATATATATATATCGTGCCGAATATGTGAAACTTGTGATTTTGGTTTAAATGGCAACGCTCTTCTTGCTGAATAAGGCAAGCGAAAATTTGTGAATGCAATAAGTTCGCAAAAATCATCCTGAACGTAACGAAAGGAATATATTTCATTGTGTTTGTTTATTTTTAAAATATTGTAAACTTTTCAAAAATATATTTTATTGGTTTAGGCTAAATTAAATTGCGCTTGTTATAATAAGGCTTGATAAGTATTTTAAGGTTCTTTTGGTTCAAAATTATGAATTTTTTCATTAACATAAATGAAAAATATATTTTTAAAAGCATAAAAGAAAATTTTAGAAAGAACTTAATTCGAAATGAGTTCTTGCTAATTTGCCAATTTTACCTATTCGGCTGTGCATATATATATATATATATATATATATATATATATATATATATATATATATATATATATACATAGTGTATATAAAATAACGTAATTAGTAAAACTAATTACATAACTTTGTTGATCGTTCATCATTACACAGGAAAGGCTTGTCACAAAAGATATATAGAAAATGCACTGTGTCTATCTCCATGGTTTTGGTACATTAGCTCACGTCTTTCCAGTGGTTCGCGGCCTCACAGTTTTGGCTTACGGCGCAAAGATGTAATTCATTTAATAACCTGTTTGTTCCTGATGGATCTGCTGAAGCGTTCAAAAATGCTGATATACATAACATCACAGCTATGGCAGTTATATTTGTAGAAGAATGTGGGTCATCAGATATATCTACCTTGAACTTAAAGATACGTTGTTTAGTTTATTTTGGCTTGAAAGTAACTCTCACTTTGACCTGGAGATCAAATTTTCTGGCGATTTTCTTAGCTTATTTTTTAAAGAAAAACTATTTTTATGTTCAAAAGTAATTGGAAAAGAGCAAACTGCTTTGTTAGCAGTATTTTTTTGTGTGTGTGCTAATGGATGTAATAACTTTAATAGCTGTTTAACTGTATATGACTCTATGAAATATAGGTTAAAACCATTCAGAGAAAGATCATGTAGTGTAAATTCAAATTAGGGATGGAGAGTAAAATGCTGTTGAACTATAAGTAAAGCTCTGATAATTAATGCGAATATCAAATTTTGTTTATACTGGATAGGCATGAACGAAGAGATCTGGTAAGCCTGCTACATGTTGGTTTTCGATGCACTGAAGTTCTTAATCTATTATCATTATATAGCTTACGAGAATTATATTTTCGTCTCAGTTTCACCATCTACAGTGAACATATTGTCAAAAGATTGTCGTCTTCTCTGTAATGAGTGCACCTCCTTATCCAGCATCACTTCATTTATACTCTTAGGATAGAGCAGCGTACTGCAGACACTGCTTTAGAGAAGACACACGCGCTGAGAAAGCTTACATTGTGACAAGACTTGACTCTGTAGATATTTATGAAATCATGACTTGACCAAGCTCTACAGCGAGGGGAAATGTTTTCCCAATAAACATTTGCCTTGCACCTGTTTCTTTTCTTCATCGCTCACTCTTAAATGAGAATGCATTTACTCCTTTAATGTTTTTTTCACTTTCTCTTGAAATCTTTTGCTTATTCGTAACAAAACTCGTTGATAGAAAATTATTTATTCTTTCACTGGATCATCATCTTGACTTTTTCACCACTCTTTTCATCTCTCTTCTGCCGGTCCTATATAATTTTTAAGTTTTACTGATGTTTCATATACAGTACTAACTCTTTTGTTCCTTTCCTACTTCTACAGCTCATCATTGATAAAATCATCTCTCTTTTCTTCTCCACCTACCTTCTTATAACTACAAAACTCTGCTGGCCGCTCTAGCACTGCTTTCTTAACGCCACATCACCACTCTTCATCACCTTGTCAATTTTTCTGTCAATAGTTGCTCACACCTCTCACTGTCAGTTTCCTTATTTTATTCGCTTTCCTTTATCCTTTACTGCTGTTGAGCTGCGTTACCAGACGTGTCGTCCGTTTGTTCCCAATTTGCTTATATGTGGCTAAATATGTTTTCATTGGTTAATTTAATATAGACTAACCTAACCAATAAACTGATCGTCTCGATAGTCTTAACAAACTGTTCACCAGCTGAATGCATGAAAGGCTCATCCTTATCATTTACCCTTCACTTTTCTCTTATTTTTATTCCAGTGACCACTAAATAATTATCATTTCTATCAGCCTCAAGGATTGCCTCCAATATACAAAGAGCTTTCCGCTACAGATGCGTGCGGCTCGTTTTCGTTTAGCTATTATCAGTTAACTTCACGCAAATATAAGTTAAAATACGTTAACCTAATATGAAAAAAATATTTAACTTTTGTAGTTGTTTAGATTAGGCAGAAATAAAAAATATGTTTTGTATGGGAAGCTCCCATCATACAGTGTTTTTACAATAGGGATTAATCTAATGTGTAACCTTCAGAGTAATGTGAATCTCATTTAATGGAGAAGAATGATGGACATATGGTCCATACTATAATTACGAAGTTCGTGCGGAATTCGTCCTTCCTGTGAAAGCAACTAACAAGAGCATGATTGACTTTTTTTTCCTCGTTTTTAGCTAAGGAGTCAGACAATTGGCTCGGGTCAGGGAGGGCAGGATATCTCTCCTAACGACTACTTTTACATATATGTTAATTCCTCGATGATGTGAAATCTGTTTTCAAAAACATAAGTGATACCAAATTTGATTCGGAGTGTGCAAAAATATATATGCATGTGTGGATTCATTAATAATATATTACTGAATGGTAAAGAATTCAAGAGAGCCAAGGTAGGTGTGGGAGGGAACATTAGTGTCGCAGACAGTGGTAGCTGGTGCAACACTTCACAGAAGTGGCAGTTGTAAAACCCTCCTAATGGAAACCACCAAGGTAAGGTGACTCCCAAAGAGGAAACATATTCACTGTCACTCATTCAACAGCTGTCTACCTAGAAGTGTAATGACGTAATAGTTCAAATGTCCCTCTGAACTGCAATATCCCCCCCATCGTTCATTGTGCAAGCGCAGTAATATCCGCCTCTAGGACTCAAGTCCGAATAATAGGTTTCCCTGAACCCCTTCATAAATGTAAATAAACTTGCTCACACTCCAGAAGCACGTCAAGCCATGAAAACTTGTCCTCACTTACTTCGATCTAACATACTCATGCAAACCTGTTGGATGCTCAATCCCCTACCATTCAAACCCTGCTTAACCCCATCCCTCTAACCCAAGGGTTTTTAACCTTTTTGTGATTACAGACCCCCAGTGGATTGCCCAATATGTCCCCATACCTCCCTTCGCCAGACTCTCGAAATCATCATCATTACCAATCTTATTAGATGCCTGTATGACTTAAAAAATTTGGTTTTACTTTACATATGTAGATGTAGGAACAGAACAGCTGAAAGAAAGTCATAAGAATTTTATCATATTTATTTAAAGAAAAATGTCAAAACGTTCAGTGATCGAGTCCCATACTCAGTTAAGAACTCCTGCAACCCCTTCCTAGGATGACCACTACCCCTAATTCCTTCCTCCTCAGATTCATAAACCCTCTTCGTCATCTAATCCATCCTCTGTAAACGCCTAAAGCAAGTCTACTGAATTAAACTTCTGTTAATCCTACATTTTCTTCTAATTTTTATATTATAAATTCTCTCCACAATATTCATATCTCATTTAACTCTGGAAGATAACATTTGAGCTGCCTCAAGGCTCAGCCTCGTTGTCATGTTTAAAGCCGATGATTTTCGTCATTATATAAGAGTTTGTTCCACAATTCTCAGTCACATTCTCCTTTTTTTTTGTCTTCGTGGATTAATTTCATTCTTTCCATATATGACTCAATACGCCACTTATCTACCATTTTGTACTCCAAAAATCACTTCTTCTTTCGAAGACTCTTCTGCCGACTTGTCCACTCCAAGATATTTGAATATCTTCATTTCCTCCAAACTCTCTCTTTCCAATCTGATATTCAGTCTTTCACTGTCTAGACATTCGTTACTCTCATTATGTTCCTCTTTTCATCGTTAACTTTTAATTTTCTTATTTTTCATGCCCTTCCAAAGTTCTCCAGCAAATCTTGCAACTTCTCTTCGGAATTTTTCAAAGGAACTGTCATCAGCAAAGTGCAGCTCCTGCTTTGAGTCTTATTCAATATCTTTTAATCCCACACTTCTCCCCAGCACCCTAGCATTCACTTCATTTTCATCCCCATCTATGAATACATTAAACAGCCATGGGACATCACACATCCCTTTCTAAGGCCTACTTATATAGGCAAATAATCCCTCTCTCTTACATACCCTAACCTGAGCCTTACTATCCACATAAAACCCATTTACCCCTTTCAGTAATCTACTACCCATTTCATTCATTTGCAATATCTGTGACTAACAGTTTCTTGCCTTTATCTAAGTATTGTTCACTTATACGCTTCTTTATAAATACTTGGACTACACATCCCCTACACTTCCTAAATCCTCATTGCTCTGCAATCCTACTTTCAGTCTAACCCCTCACTCTTTCAATAATAATGCCACTATATAAACCATACCACAGGTGGGGTTCGAACCCGCGGTCAGAGAGTCTCAAAACTCTCGGGTTCGAACCCCACCTGTGGTATGGTTTGTTTGCAATCGTGTCATTACGATTTCGTGAGTCATGCCACTATATACTTCACAAAGTATACTCAACAGACTTATTCCCCTTTAATTCTTACTCTCATTCTTTTCCCCATTTCCTCTATACATTACAAAGGAACTATGCATGCTCTCTGCTAATTCTTAGGTACATTACCTTTTAAATGTATTGAACAAATGCACCAACCTCTCCGACAACATTTTTCCATATGATTTTAACATCTCTGTCTTAATCCCATCTGTCCTAGCTGCTTTTCTCGGTTTCATTCTACCAACTGCCTCACGCACTTTCCCTACACTCACATTTGACTCTTCCTAACTCCTGTGATATGGTATTCCTTCCTTTTCCCTTACCACCCTCTCTGCCTTATCATTCCACCAAGGATTCCTCTTCCCTTCCGCACCCATCCTATTATACCCACAAACTTCAGCCGCACACCCTGGCATTGCTTTCTTAAATTTATCTCATACGTCGTTGACGTCTACCTCATATCCTGTACTCTCTTTAGCTCACCTTTCTCCTAATAGTTGCTTATATCCTAATTTAACTCTCTTTCTTCATTTCATTCGCCTTCATTTCTTTCTTACACTCCAGTGCAATTCTTCTTATACCCCATCTATCTCTTACTCTGTAGCGACCACACTAAATAATGAGACATATACGTAATCCTAACATCCTATATCTACTGATTCATGATCAAACAAAGTGCTATCATAACACACTATAACATATTTTTCTTAAAATGAGTAGTATTACCTTTTCATTAAACCCGTTCTATAAATAATTCATTAAACGGACCCAGGTATCATTTACCTCTGACTCTCCAAACTTTCCTACTATTCTATCTACAATGGTCTCTCCTTGGTCCTCACACATTTATTCTCTCATTTGGTTCTATAACTAAGCTTAATATCTCCCAAAATCTGTCTCTTCCACACTCCTCTCCCTTCCAAATGCATGAACACTTTCAATAACCCACTTCTCACTTCCCATCTTTATTCAAATCTACATATAATTCTATAAAATTAGAACTTCTAGTCTTTTTCTTTTCATAGGTAATCCTTTAATGTTGCCGCTTCTCCTTTCGCTCTATTTCTTTCAGATTCCAGCGCGTTTAGCCTTATTTATTCCTCTCCATTGAAATTTTTCTAGCCCCTTTAGCTTTGTTTTTTGTGCTTATTGGTAGAACATCCAGCTCCTTTCATTCATAACATTATCAATCAAATCTTTCTTCACTTCTGTATTACAACCATCTTTAAAATTTTATTTTAGCTTTTTATTAGTTACCTTTTACAACACATTGCTTATTGAGAAAATATTCTAATCCACTTTCCCATGGAAGCGAATGGAAGCACTACAAGAGTAAGAATAATTAAGAGATTAGAAGGAAACTCAAATGAGTATGAATGCACATACAAATAGATGTATAATCGCATGATGTGTATGCTGGGTGGAAGTTGTAGTAGCAAGGTTTGCCCTGTCATCTTACGTCTTTGAGACAGAAAAAAAAGATCCCTAATCCTGCAAGCTTCCAAGCTTCCGTTTCACACTTAAGTGACAGAACTGAAGTACCCCTCTGCGTGGTTGCTGTCTAACATCTTAATATCTAATATGTATATATATATATATATATATATATATATATATATATATATATATATATATATGTATATATATATATATATATATATATCGTGCCGAAAAGGTAAAACTAGTAAATTAACAAGAACTCGTTTAAAATTAAGTCCTTTCTAAAATTTTCTCTTATACGTTAAAAGATATATTTTTTCATTTACGTTAATGTAAAAATTAATAATTTTGTACCAAAAGAACCTTAGAAAACATACCTAACCTTATTATAACAAGTGCAATTTAATATAGCCAAATCCAACTATATATATATATATATATAATAGATAAGTTTACAATAATTTAATTATAAAAACACAATGAAATATATTTTTTTTCGATATTTTGAGAATAATTTTAGCGAAATTATTGCATATACAAATTTTCGTTTCCCTTATTCGGCAAGAAGAGCGTTGTTATTTAAGCCATAATCGCAAGTTTCACCTATTCGGCACGATATATATATATATATATATATATATATATATATATATATATATATATATATATATATATATATGTCGTGCCGATTAGGTAAAACTGGCCAATTAGCAAGAACTCATTTAAAATTAAGTCCTTTCTAAAAAAATTCTTATACGTTTAAAGATATATTTTTTTCATTTATGTTAATGTAAAAATTTATAATTTTGTACCAAGAGAAACTTTGAAAACCTACCTAACCTTATTATAACAAGCGCAATTTAATTTAGCCTAACCCAACTAAATATATTTTAGATACTTTTACAATAATTTAATAATAAACAAACACAATGAAATATATATTTTTCGTTAGGTTCAGAATGATTTTTGCGAAATTATTGCATACACAAATTTTCGCTTGTCTTATATGGCAAGAAAAGCGTTGCTATTTAAGCCAAAATCGCAAGTTTTACCTAATCGGCATCGACATATATATATATTATATATATAATATATATATATATATATATATATATATATATATATATATATATATATATATATATATATATATATATATATGTCGTGCCGATTAGGTAAAACTGGTCAATTAGCAAGAACTCATCTAAAATTAAGTCCTTTTTAAAGTTTTCTCTTATACGTTTAAAGATATATTTTTTCCATTTATGTTAATGTAAGAATTTATAATTTTGTACCAAGAGAAACTTTGAAAACCTACCTAACCTTATTACAACAAGCGCAATTTAATTTAGCCTAACCCAACTAAATATATTTTAGATACGTTAACATTAATTTATTAATATACAAACACAATGAAATATATTTTTCGTTATGTTCAGAATGATTTTGGCGAAATTATTGCATACACAAATTTTCACTTGTCTTATATGGCAAGGTGAGCGTTGCTATTTAAGCCAAAATCGCAAGTTTTACCTAATCGGCACGACATATATATATATATATATATATATATATATATATATATATATATATATATATATATATATATATATATATATATATATATTAAGTGGGAGTTGTCACAGTTGCTTTTTGCTGATGACACTGTGCTTTTGGGAGATTCTGAAGAGAAGCTGCAGAGGTTGGTGGATGAATTTGGTAGGGTGTGTAAAAGAAGAAAATTGAAAGTGAATATAGGAAAGAGTAAGGTGATGAGGATAACAAAAAGAATAGGTGACGAAAGATTGGATATCAGATTGGAGGGAGAGAGTATGGAGGAGGTGAATGTATTCAGATATTTGGGAGTGGACATGTCGGCGGATGGGTCTATGAAGGATGAGGTGAATCATAGAATTGATGAGGGAAAAGGGTGAGTGGAGCACTTGAGTCTGTGGAGACAAAGAACCTTGTCCATGGAAGTAAAGAGGGAATGTATGAGAGTATAGTTATACCAACGCTCTTATATGGGTGTGAAGCATGGGTGATGAATGTTGCAACGAGGAGAAGGCTGGAGGCAGTGGAGGTGTCATGTCTGAGGTCAATGTGTGGTGTGAATATAATGCAGAGAATTCGGAGTTTGGAAATTAGGAGGAGGTGCGGGATTACCAAAACGATTGTCCAGAGAGCTGAGGAGGGGTTGTTGAGGTGGTTTGGACATGTAGAGAGAATGGAACGAGACAGAGTGACTTCGAGAGTGTATAAATCTGTAGTGGAGGGAAGGCGGGGTAGGGGTCGGCCTAGGAAAGGTTGGAGGGAGGGGGTAAAGGAAGTTTTGTGTGCGAGGGGCTTGGATTTCCAGCAAGCATGTGTGAGCGTATTTGATAGGAGTGAATGGAGGCATATGGTTTTTAATACTTGACGTGCTGTTGGAGTGTGAGCAAAGTAACATTTATGAAGGGATTCAGGAAACCGGCAGGCCGGACTTGAGTTCTGGAGATGGGAAGTACAGTGCCGGCACTCTGAAGGAGGGGTGTAAATGTTGCAGTTTTATAACTGTAGTGTAAAGCACCCTTCTGGCAAGACAGTGATGGAGTGAATGATGATGAAAGTTTTTCTTTTTCGGGCCACCCTGCCTTGGTGGGAATCGGCCGATGTGTTAATAAAAAAAAAAAAAAAAAATATATATATATATATATATATATATATATATATATATATATATATATATATATATATATATATATATATATATATATATATATATATATATATATATATGTCGTGCCGATTAGGTAAAACTGGCCAATTAGCAAGAACTCATCTAAAATTAAATCCTTTCTAAAATTTTCTCTTATACGTTTAAAGATATATTTTTTCATTTATGTTAATGTAAAAATTTATAATTTTGTACCAAGAGAAACTTTGAAAACCTACCTAACCTTATTACAACAAGCGCAATTTAATTTAGCCTAACCCAACTAAATATATTTTAGATACGTTAACATTAATTTAATAATAAACAAACACAATGAAATATATTTTTTCGTTATGTTCAGAATGATTTTGGCGAAATTATTGCATACACAAATTTTCACTTGTCTTATATGGCAAGGTGAGCGTTGCTATTTAAGCCAAAATCGCAAGTTTTACCTAATCGGCACGACATATGTCGAAAATATATATATATATATATATATATATATATATATATATATATATATATATATATATATATATTATTGTCTCCATCAGGCAGTGATCAAGAAAAAATAAAGAAATACTTTCATCATATTCAACACTCCCTACTCACACTAATCACTGTCTTTGCAAGGAGTAAGATACACAGATTCAGAAAATCCTCCAAACCGCAAATATTTTCTTCAATTTATATATAATATATATATATAATATATATATATATAATATAATATATATATAACTATATATATTTATATATATATATATATATATAGGGGAAGTGGAACATAATTCTTCCTCCGTAAGCCATGCGTGTCGTAAGAGGCGACTAAAATGCCTGGGGCAAGGGGCTAGTAACCCCTTCTCCTGTATATATAACTAAATGTAAGAGGAGAAACTTTCGCTTTTACCTTTTGGGCCACCCCGCTTCGGTGGGAGACGGCCGACGTGTTGAAAGATATATATATATATATATATATATGCATGTGTGTGTGTGTGTGTGTGTGTGTGTGTGTGTGAGTGTACATGCATTTACAGAATGCAACGCAAATAATATATATATATATATATATATATATATATATATATATATATATATATATATATATATATATATATATATATATATATATATTATTTATCTTAGTGTTTTGCTTCATAACAATTGGAAGTAAATGCGACGATGCTTAGTGTTTGAATCTTGAGAGTGTGGCTTCCCAGACCTGAGACAATACAGTGCAACATCAACACACACAAGGGACAATATGGTCCTAGTACCTGTTGTCTCTCATCTCCTGCTACTTGGTGGTGAGTACTTCTTTTTCAGTTTTAGTAACAGATTTGTCTATCCATATATCTATCTATTGCTTCAGGCACTTTGGATGTATTTCAGATTATAAGGGAAAAATAATATTCAATGAGGAGCAGGTGTACTGGAGTATTGCACTCACCTTTTTACCATGTTAAGTTAAAAGTAACATGTTAGGTAAAGATGAATTTGTCAACAAAGTTTTTACTCTTCACAAATTTTATGTATTTTAAATGAATCTAGTTTTATACATTCCTGGATTTATATTCAAATTGCAATCAGTACTGTCTTGTCTGAACCTCTTTTTCTGTTACATCTCTTTCAACCACTGATTTGCATGTTACGAATTTTTCAGCCTTTTAGCCAATCAGTGAGGGGTGATTAAAATCTCCAACATGAATAAACAGAACATTAGACTCTTGTCCTGGTTACATGAAATATTTATGTTGCTTTTTTCTTAGTTCAAGATTTTTTTTTCCAATTAGCCTAAAATAAAATTTATTACATTATTCACATGGAATCTTATAGATCCATCCATCAGCATTTTCGAGGGAATTCTCAATCATATAGTTTTCATGATATAAAGATTATTATATGCAAAATTGATTTTGTAATTCCTAAGTACAGAATTACAAGGAAATTTTCATGATAAGGCAGCACCAATATGTTCCGTATGTTTCTTGTTCCTTTTGGGCTGTTCATTGAATTTCTAATAATTTTTGTAGATTTGTCAAACAAAACTTTTTTAAAAAGATGGATAATAAGCTGTATCATACCTTTTCTTTATTTGCTCATCTATGAACTGGGGCTTCACATAAGTAGAGATCACAAGAACATGGAAGAAAAGTAATGTATGATAATAAACTTAAAATCATATATTAATTCATTTTCTATATAATTTGAGTTTAAATTCTTCGTTCCTTGTAATAATTAAAACATTTTATAAACGGTAGTGAGTTTATTTTAAACTCTTCTTTGAGTTTAGTGGATTGTGCTAGATTATTAGCCATCCTCGAAGGGGGATCTTTAAGAGGTTGCCCGATTTTTTTTCTTTCTCCTTATTGTATTATGCTCATAACTCGAGAACGCCTCGTCAAATCTGCTTCACTTTTCATCACTTGTATACGGAAACGAGGACAACATTCGTGGAACACTTGGCATGTTTATGTGCTCTATAACCAAGGTTACTGAATCCATTCCCAGCTTCCTGGAATGGCTGGGCTAACTTGCAAAATCGTCAGTGGCAGAGCTTCAGACGTTCAAAGACGGAGCCGATAAATACGAACACTTTTCTTGACAGAGGAAGCATGATAAGAACAGTAGTGAATGTACATAGGCTTGCAGTACACGGAAAAGCAAAACTTGTAACTGAGCGGTGGACATGAACATCAAGGAAAGGCAGCAAGGAATTAGATTCCCATTCAGCTTTAAACTTAATGGAAGGAGCATTTTCCGTGTACCACAAGCCTATGCACAGTGGCATGTATATTCACTACTTTTCTTACCATGCTTCCTCTGTCAAGAAAAGTGTTTTTATCTTCCTTTTCTCTGTGCTCTCCGCATTTGTGATCCTCAGTTCCTTGAAGTAGATATTTCCACTCTTCATAATTCATTTTCCCGTCTTGGCTACCCTTCCCATTTAATAGACTCTGCCTTCTCATGTTCTCAACGGTCTTTCTTCTCTCCCAAACTCTCTACTCCTGGGAACTATCCTGTCATCTGCCTTCCCTACATTTCCGGTCTCTCTAATCTCAACAACTCTCTCTGTTCCTTAGACATAAAACTTACTTTTCGCCAGACTAACACTCTTCGCACTAATCTAGTTCATACCTCTTCTCCCTCTATAGATTCTCCTGGAGTCTACTCTATTTCTTGTTCTTCCTGTCCTCTTCAGTACTTTGTAGAAACTGGCCGATCTCTTTCTGACAGACTTAGGGAGCACAAAAATAGTATTAGTCTTGCCGACACCAATAATGCTCATTTCTGTCATGTCAGAGATCACAGTCATCCTATTGATTGGTCTTCTGCTAAAACTGTTTATCCTACATCCAACTTTCACAGTCGCCGTCTGATTGAATCCTCCATTATACATAACTTTCCTTGTATGAATCTGAGTCCTGGCTTTGTCTCTGTAGATGCTTTCCTCTCCCATTACATTGTTAAATGCTCCAAACTGCAGAACACCCGTGACAATGCTCCAAACTGCAGAACACCCGTGACAATGCTCCAAACTGCAGAACACCCGTGACTTAACCTGATTCCTTTTCCCCTTCTCCCTCTTCCCTCTTTCCTCTTTCTTCTTTCTCCTCTGGGTTTTCTTTCCTTTGCCTTGTATTTGTCCTTCTTTATTTTTTTACCCCCTCTGTGTTCTTGCCTCTACCCTATGTGGGCCGCTAGCTTCCTTGCAGTGCTCCTCTATCCTAGAATATGACTGACTCCACTACTACTACTTCTACTACCACTACTAATTCCACTATTACTCCTCCACCACTTTCTTGTTCCCGCCCCTGTCTGCTTGCCTCTATATATACTCCCTCATTCCCTTCTTTTTGTTAGAGTGACTTTGTAAATGGTCCAAGTCAGACCGAAACGTCGTCGTAAGCTCCTCTCTTCTATGTGCGGGGTATTTGTGTATTATTTCCCAATAATTTATTCTCTCTCTTTTGTCCCCTTTGCCATTATACAAAGAAACTATGCATGTTTTCTGCCAATTCCTAGGTACCTTCCCCTCTTTCATACATTTATTACACAAAAGCATTCCATAATTATATCACCACCTGTTTTTAACATTTCTGTCTTGATCTCACCAAAGCCTCACGCACTGCCCCCTCTCCTACAAGATTTTATACCTCGCTCATACAAGATTTTATACCTCGCTGGTCAATCCACGAAATCACAGCTTCCCTATCTTCATGAACATTTAACAGTTCCTCAAAACATTCTCTCCATCTTCCCGATACCTCCAACTCTCTGTCTAATAACTCTCCTCTCCTTTTTTTAACTGCCAAGTCCATTTGTTCCCTAGGATTTATCAACTTATTTATCTCGCTTCAAAACTTTTTCTTATTCTCAGCAAAATTTGTTGACATCATCTCACCCACTCTCTCATTTGCTATATTTTTACATTTCTTCACCACCCTCTTAACTTCTCTTTATTCTCCATATACTCCTCTCTTCTTATATCACTTTAACTTTGTAAAAACCTCATCATTCCAGCAATCGGAGATCTTCCCACCCACACCCACCCTCCTATCTCCACAAACTTCTGCTGAACACTCTAGCACTGCATTTTTAAATCTACCCCATGCCTCTTCAGCCTCATTGCCTATACTCTCATTAGCCCATCTTTCTACCAGTATTCGCTAAAATCATAGCCTAACTGTAACCTTCTTTAGTTTATAAATCTTCATCTTTCTTTTACTTTCTGACACTATTCTCCTTGGACCCCATCTACCTTTTACTCTCACTGTAGCTACAACTAAAAAATGATCTGATATATCTGTTGCCCTCTATAAACATGCACATCCTGAAGTCTACCCATCAGCCTTTTATCCAACAAATTGATGTTATTACGCTCTATTTCATATCTTGTATACTTATTTATCTTTTTTTTTCCTTAAAGCATGTATTACCTATTACCAAACCTCTTTCTGTATAAAGTTCAATCAAAGGCCCCAATTGTCATTTTCCCCTTGCACCGTAAACTTTCCTATCACACCCTTTATATCCGTTTATCCTACTTCTGCATTCGAGTCCCCTACTACAATTATTCTCTCAAATCACTCCTCTATATTCATCTCTTCTTCATGTGCACAAACACTTATTATAACCCACTTATTGCATCCGACCCTTATTTTTAATCCACATAATCCTTGAATTTATGCATTTATATTCCCTCTTCTGCCATAACTGATCCTTTAACATTATTGCTACACCTTCCTTATCTTTAACTCTCTCGGATACTCCTTACCAAATCCCATTTATTTCTCCCCACTGAAACTCCCCTACCCCCTTCAGCTTTGTTTCACTTAGAACCAGGACATCCAACTTCTTTTCATTTATAACTCTGGCAATCATCTCTTTCTTATCATCCGAGGCTACTGAGGAAACTTAAGGCACACGGAATAGGAGGTGAAATTTTTTCCTGGGTAGAGGCCTGGTTGACAAATAGGCAGCAGAGAGTTTGCATAAATGGAGAGAAATCAGAGTGGGGGCACGTCTCAAGCGGTGTTCCATAGGGGTCAGTTTTGGGCCCCCTGTTGTTTACAATTTACATAAACGACATAGATGAGGGAATAAATAGCAACATAAGCAAATTTGCTGATGACACCAAAATAGGCCGTCCAATTCATTCTAATGAGGACATTAGAGCACTCCAGGATGATTTGAATAGACTGATGCAGTGGTCGGAGAAGTGGCAGATGGAGTTTAATGTAGACAAATGCAAAGTTCTAAATATTGGGCAGGGCAATAACCATGCCACATATAAACTGAATAATGTAGATCTTATTACTTGTGATTGCGAGAAGGATTTAGGAGTTCTGGTTAGTAGTAACCTTAAACCAAGACAACACTGCATAAGTGTTCGCAATAAAGCTAACAGAATCCTTGGCTTCATATCTAGAAGTATAAATAATAGAAGTCCTCAGGTTGTTCTTCAACTCTATATATCTTTGGTTAGGCCTCATTTAGATTATGCTGCACAGTTCTGGTCACCGTATTACAGAATGGATATAAATGCACTGGAAAACGTACAAAGGAGGATGACAAAATTGATCCCATGTATCAGAAATCTTCCTTATGAGGATAGACTGAGGGCCTTGAATCTGCACTCTCTAGAAAGGCGTAGAATTAGGGGAGATATGACTGAGGTGTATAAATGGAAAACAGGAATAAACAAAGGGGATGTAAATAGCGTGCTGAAAATATCCAGCCAAGACAGGACTCGCAGCAATGGTTTCAAGTTGGAAAAGTTCAGATTCAGGAAGGATATAGGAAAGCACTGGTTTGGTAATAGAGTTGTGGATGAGTGGAACAAACTCCCGAGTACCGTCATAGAAGCTAAGACGTTGTGTAGTTTAAAAAATAGGTTAGATAAATACATGAGTGGGTGTGGGTGGGTGTGAGTTGGACCTGATTTGCTTGTGCTACTAGGTCGGATGCGGTACTAATTCCTTAAGTAGAAGTGACCTGACTACCTGGAGAGGGTTATTTCCAGGTGGGGTGCGGGTGGGTGTGAGTTGGTCCTGACTAGCTTATCCTAGTAGGTCAGATGCAGTGCTCCTTCCTTAAGTGAATGTAACCTGATCTGGCTGGGTCGGGGCATTTGCTAAAGCTGGTTGGAGACTTGGACCTGCCTCGCATGGGCCAGTAAGCCTGCTGCAGTGTTCCTTCTTTATTATGTTCTTATCCGCACTACATCCACGTACATTCAGACATTCCAGTTTCATAAAGTTTTTCATATTGGAGAAGGGGTTACTAGCCCATTGTTCCCAGCATTTTAATCGCCTCTTACAGAGGAAAGATTCTTTTCCACTTTCCCATTGGGGCGAAAGGAAATAGATAAGAACAAGAACTATAAGAAAAATATACGTGTTCATGAATATGCAAGATGTACCTGTTTTCTTGCATGTTTGTGGGAATAAAAGACACCAGCAATCTTACCATCATGTAAAACAATTACAGGGTTCCGTTTCACTCTCTTGGCAGGACGGTATTACCTTGTATACCAACCTACTATCTAGGATATGCGGGACAATGTGTCGTGGGGTCGAGCCCTGACCGCCGCAGTTTGGTAAATGTTTCACTACCACTTGTTTCGTGGTTTCATTGCTATATAGACTGCTTGTGGAGGCGGGTATTCAAACAGGAGGAGGCTGAAATTAATCCTTGAGCATCCATTGCCACGAGTGTCCTCGCAATATGAAACAAGACTAGTTCGCTAGCCTCATGTTGTTTGTAGGATCGATGGCGGAATGGATAAGGTGACACGTATGTTGTGTTGTCTCTTGAGGCGGGACAATGTGTCGTGGGGTCGAGCCCTGGCGTGCCGCAGTTTGGTAAATGTTTCAATACCACTTGTTTCGTGGTTTCATTGCTCTTATATATATATATATATATATATATATATATATATATATATATATATATGTATTAATGTTGAAATGGTCTAAAACTAAATTAGAGAACAGTAATGAACTGCGAGGAAATCATTAGTTTTAGTTCATAAATTCTCTTAAGAATTCTAAACTTAATTAAAAGTTAAATAATAAATGTATCTAAAACATACTAAGTAGCTTAACTTAATGTGCAACTTATTAACCTGGAGAATACTTTTGCACTCAAATGCAACTAAGAATGTTTTCATTGCTGAATTCAAAACTGTAATAAGGGAATGTAAATCAATCTTACAAGCACAAGGTGTGAATGAAGGTTCAGTTGGCCGCGAGAACTCTATTCTATCGGTGTATGTAAAGTATTTACATTATCAGAATATGAGAGGCTTCAGTGATGGCGTGGGAGGTGAGGCAGATGGTGCAATTGTTGTTGTGGTCTCCGCCTTGCTCATTGTGTTAAGTGATTTAAGTGATGGTTTCCTTACTGGGAAAGCTCTACTGACACACCAGCCAGCGAGGTCACACTAGCTGGTGGTCACTTTATATAGTGGATACTCTACCTGGTGGTCACTTTATCTGGTGGTCAATCTAGCTGGTGGTCACTTTAGCTAGTTGTCACACTAGATGGTGGTCACTCTAGCTGGTGGTCACACTAGCTGGTGGTCACTTTATCTGGTGGTTACTCTAGCTTGTGTTCACTTTATTTGGTAGTCACTTTAGCTGGTAGTCACACTAAAGTGGTGTTCACTTTATCTGTTGGTCACTCTAGCTCGTGGTTACACTAGCTAGTGGTCACACTAGCTGCTGGTCAAACTCCCTGGTGATCACTAGCTGGTGGTCATTCTAGCTTGTCACATTAGCTAGTCACACTAGCTGTAGGTCACTTTATCTGATGGTCACTCTAGTTGGTGGTCACACTATCTGGTGATCATACTACCTGGTGGTCACACTACCTGGTGATCACTCTAGCTGGTCAAACTAGCAGGTGGTAACAGTAGCTGGTCATACTAGCTGTCGGTCTGAGACCAGGCCTCGTGGTGTATCAGGGTCTGATCAACCAGGCTGTTACTGCTGGCCGCACGCAAACTGACGTACGAACCACAGCCCGGCTGGTCAGGTGCTGACTTCAGGTGCCTGTCCAATGCCTTCTTGAAAACAGCCAGGGGTCTATTGGTAATCCCCCTTATGTATGCTGGGAGGCAGTTGAACGGACTTGGGCCCCTGACACTTATTGTGTTGTCTCTCAGTGTACTCGTGGCGCTTCTGCTTTTCATTGGGGGAATGTTGCATCTCCTGAAGAGTCTTTTGCTTTCATAGGGAGTGATTTTCGTGTGCAAGTTTGGTACTAATCCCTCTAGGATTTTCCAAGTGTATATTATCATGTATCTCTCTCACCTGCGTTCCAGGGAATACAAATCAAAGAACTTCAACCGTTCCCAGTAATTGAGGTGCCTTATTGTACTTGTGTGTGACGTGAAAGTTCTCTCTTCACTCTCCAGGTCAGCAATTTCGCCTGCCTTCAAGGGGCAGTTAGCGTGCAGCAGGATTCCAGCCTAGTGAGAACAAGCGATTTGAAGATAATCATCATGGGCTTGGCGTCTGTAGTTTTGAAGGTTCTCATTTTCCATCGTATCATTTAAGAACATAAGAACATAAGAAAGGAGGAACACTGCAGCAGGCCTGTTGGCCCATTCTAGGCAGGTCCTTCACATTCCATCCCACCAACAGAATATTTGTTCAACCTAATTTTCAATGCTACCCAAAAAATAAGCTTTGATAATTTTATTTACTCATGTGCAATTCCCACTCAAATCCAACCCCTTTCACTCATGAATTTATCCAACCTAAATTTAAAACTACCCAAGGTCCTTGCTTCAATAACCCTACTAGGCAGACTGTTCCATTCATCAACTACCCTATTTCCAAACCAATACTTTCCTATATCCTTTCTAAATCTAAACTTATCTAACTTGAATCCATTATTGCGGGTTCTCTCTTGGAGAGATACCCTCAAGACCTTATTTATATCCCCTTTGTTAATACCCATTTTCCACTTGTATACCTCGATCATGTCTCCCCTCATTCTACGTCTTACATGTGAATGTAATTTTAGGGTCTTCAATCTTTCTTCGTAAGGAAGATTTCTAATGCTATGTATTAATTTAGTCATTCTACGCTGAATGTTTTCTAACGAATTTATGTCCATTCTGTAATATGGAGACCAGAACTGAGCTGCGTAATCTAGGTGAGGCCTTACTAATGATGTATAAAGCTGTAATATAACGTCTGGACTTCTGTTGCTAACACTTCTTGATATAAATCCCAGTAATCTATTTGCCTTATTACGTACGCTTAGGCATTGCTGTCTTGGTTTAAGGTTGCTGCTTACCATCACCCCCAAGTCCTTCTCGCAATCTGTATGGCTAAGTTCTACGTTATTTAACTTATAAGTGCTTGGGTTATGGACACTCCCGAGCTTTAGAACTTTGTATTTATCTACATTGAACTGCATCTGCCATTTTTCTGACCAGGAATTGAGTTTGTCTAAATCCTCCTGTAGTTCACTGACATCTACGTCTGAATCGATTATCCTACCTATCTTCGTGTCATCAGCGAATTTGCTCATATCACTAGAAATTCCCTCGTCAAGGTCATTTATATATATTATAAACAACAACGGGCCCAAAACCGATCCCTGAGGAACGCCACTTGTTACAGATCCCCACTCCGATTTAACCCCATTTATGCACACCCTCTGCTTCCTATTGGTGAGCCATGACTCGATCCATGACAACACTTTTCCCCCAATGCCATGAGCAGCCACTTTCTTTAACAGTCTCTGATGTGGTACTCTATCAAAAGCCTTACTAAAATCCAAATAAACGATATCGAATTCTTTATCATTATCAACTGCCTCAAAAGCCCCACTGAAAAAAGTTAACAAATTAGTTCGGCAGGAACGGCCCCTGGTGAATCCATGCTGAGTATCATTAATCAAATTATGCCTATCGAGATGGCTTCTTATGTTATCAGCTATAATCGACTCTAGTAATTTGCCTACAATTGATGTTAGACTTATTGGGCGGTAATTTGATGGTAACGACTTGTCCCCTGCTTTAAAAATAGGAATTACATTAGCCATCTTCCACGTATCCGGCACTACACCTGTTTGAAGAGATAGGTTAAAAATGTTAGTTAAGGGTTCACAGAGTTCTATTTTGCATTCCTTAAGAACCCTTGAAAAAGCTCATCAGGGCCTGGCGATTTATTTTGCTTCAAACGGTCTATCTGTTTGATAACCTTTTCGCTAGTGACTGTGATACTACATAATTTATCTTCTTCAGGCCCACTAAAATACCTAATTCTTGGGATATTATTAATGTCTTCCTGAGTGAAAACCGAGAGAAAATAATTATTAAAAATAGAGCACATTTCATTCTCTTTGTCAGTAAGATACCCATAATTATTTTTAAGGGGACCTATCTTATCTCTAACTTTTGTTCTATACACCTGAAAAAAACTTTTGGGTTAGTTTTCGAATCCCTAGCAACTTTAATTTTGTAGTCCCGTTTAGCTTTTCTTATCCCCTTTTAACGTCCCTCTTAATGTCAATATACTGACTCATAAGATGACCCTCACCTCTTTTGATACGCCTATAAACTCCTTTCTTCTGCCCTAAAAGATATTTGAGCCTATTATTCATCCATTTTGGGTCATTTCTATTCGATCTAATTTCTTTATATGGGATAAATGTTATTTGGGCAGCATGTATAGTGTTCAGAAAACTGTCATATTGATAGCTATCTTCATTACCCCAGTCCACAGATGATAAGTGTTCTCTAAGTCCATTGTAATCTGCTAAGCGAAAATCTGGGACCGTTACTGAGTTATTCGTACTATGAAACTTCCATTCAATGCCAAAGGTAATTGATTTGTGGTCGCTTGCGCCGAGTTCCTCTGTAATTTCTAAATTATTAACAAGGGTTTCCTTGTTTGCCAGAACTAAGTCAAGCAGGTTATTTCCCCTTGTAGGTTCTGTCACAAACTGCTTCAAAAAACAATCTTGAACTACATCTAAGAAGTCGTTAGATTCTAAATTCCCAGTCAAAAAATTCCAATCAATTTGACTAAAGTTGAAGTCACCCAGTATATACATTGCTGTGGTCTATGAAGGCAAGATGCTCTGACATTATCACTCCCAGGTGCTTCACATTACTTTTTCACTCTATTGTATGGTTAGAATTTTTTGTATACCCTGATACACTTTTAATTTCCTCAAGTTTTTCATATCTGAGTAGTTGATATTTCTCTTCATTGAACTTCATATTGTTTTAAATGACCCATTTGAAGATTTGGTTGATTTTCGCTTGGAGTCTTGCGGTGTCTTCGATGGAGGTCACTGTCATGGCAATTCGGGTGTCATCCACAAAGGAAGACATCCTCATATCTGACATAGACATTTCTGACTATGTCAGAAATGAGGATGAGGAATAGGACGGGAGAGAGTACTGTGCCTTGTGGAACAACTTTTCACCGTAGCTGCCTCTGACTTTACTCTGTTTACTATTATTCTTTGTGTTTTATTAGTCAGGAAGTTATAGATCCCTCTACCAACTTTTCCTGTTATTCCTTTATCACACATTTTGTGCTCTTTTACACCATGGTCACACTTGTCGAAGGCTTTTGCGAAGTCTGTGTATACTACATCTGCATTTTGTTTATCCTCTACAGCATCCAGGACCTTGTCATTGTGGTTCAGTAGCTGGGACAGGCAGGAGCGACCTGCTCTAAACCTTGGGTTGTGTTATTGATGGGTATCTAGGTGGTTGGCGATCTTGCTTCTTAGAACCCTTTCAAAGATTTTTATGATATGGGATGGTAGTGCTATCGGTCTGTAATTCTTTGCAATTGCTTTACTGCCACCTTTGTAAAGTGGGGTTATGCCTGTTGTTTTTAGTGAGTGTGGGATGACCCCTGTGTCCATGAGTCTGGGCTTGGGGCAAAGTGCATGGGCATGTCATTTATTGCCTTTTCAAAGTCTTGTGGTGTTATATAATATCCGAGATGATCACATCTTGGGTCGTGTTCATAAAGAATTCATTTGGATTGTCGACCATTAGTCTGGGTAACGGCTCGCTGAACACTGTGTCGTACTGGGACTTTAGTATCTCACTCATTTCTTGGCTGTCATCTGTGCATGTCTGTTACGGACATAGCCTGTAGATCACTAGGTTATAGTGCTTCTCGTAACAAATTCATAAAAATGACAGGATTATCTCATCTAGGGGTCATCATATACAGGGCTCAATTATTAAAGAAAAGGAATCTTTTAGGTTTCTGCTTGTTTTATTAACCGTACTAATAATCAGTTAAAGTTTCTATTATGAATTAATAATTCCATCTTAAAACATAACTTCTCATATCTTAATCACTATGAGCAAAACTTATATCATTAACCATAGTATCACATCACTTATAATACATTAAATATTTGCAACTTTCTCTGGACAGAGTTTCTAGCCTCCTTCACGAGGAGTTAAAATATATATATACAGACACAGGCATTTACAAGCCAAAAACACTACACTGACGCAAATAACAGTTCTTACTCTGGGACCATTCTTCATTAAACCCTTTTCTAAATCAGAGTCTATAAAAGGTGTAGCACTTAGACTCGATCTGTGGAGTAATGTCCTCCTACGATAATGTACTGTAACTTGCTACTTAGCTTATTGATAAATCCAAGATGTCGCAGCCGTCCCCAACACCTTCTCAGGGGATCCATCTATGGCCTCATTCTCCACAGGGCTGTAAGGTAAACATCAAGTGAGTATAATTATTGCCCCAAAGGAGCATATGCCCATATTTCAGTCTTAAATGGACTGAAAGGCGGTTTACTCACTTGTTTGGACTTTAAAGTCCACGCATAACCGCCGTCAATAGGTAAATTTTGATGTTCTTGAAATACAAGAACTGTGCAGTCCCCTGCCTGACAAGAACAAAAAAACATACCTTGCTCTTGTAACGTGAACGATGGTGTTGGCTCCACCGTATACGGCGGAAATGCTGTCTTGATTGTAGAACGCCGCTGATGAGTCACCGTCTTGTTTCGATGGAGTTCACTTGCGATTGTCTCTACGTTTGTCTTTTGGCAGCAATCAGAAGCTGCACACACTTCTGAATATACCGCGATTTTATTCACTAAACGCGCTGGAACAGAGTTCTTATCTTATTTCCCGACGTTAGTGGAGATTAAATTAGAATAACAGACGCGTACGACTAATGTCTTTGTTGAGTTACGTCGCCTCGCGCAATATGACCCCTCATGTTGTATGACCTCTTCGGAGCCCGTATTCAATCTGACCGCCTCGTGGTGCCTCTTGCAGTCTCGTGGTGCCTCGTGGGGCTTGATCGCTGAGGTCAGCACAATTTCAACAATTGCTACATGCTGCTACAAGTGGCAATTAAAATGTTTGTGTTCCCTAAATTTCAATCACTGGAACACATGATTCTAATTTTCAAGTGTAGAAACTAATACAACAGTTTACTGTAATCTTCCTGTTACGGCAAAGAGTTACATTTATCTCAAATGTCTATTAAACTCACATACACTCTCGCTGCTACTTGGTCAGACCACGTGACACACTGTGGTCAGTACATCTGGTCTGTGTTAATTTGTTTATGCACCCAGACTCGACTCGTCTGGCCCCTTCCTAAGGGCGGAAAGGGTGAGGGCCCTTAATAAGGGTAGTAAGGGCGCATACGGGGGGTATGCGCCCTTCTCCTTTGGAGAATTTTCTCCACACTGGGAGGCAGCGAAAATTTTACTGAAAGTAAACTACTCATCGCTTAACATTAATTTGATTTTTCACTCGCCATCACTGCTGCTTGTCTTTTCTGAACAGCTTCAGTCTGTGTGGTTTCTGGAGAATCACTAATTTTATTTTTGTTTTCAACACTGTGTAATTCTAATGGCACTAATTTATCTATTGTCCGCTTATTCACTACACCTTTGCTCAAAACATCAACTGTCCTGATGATTCCATTTGCATCAGGATATATGGTCACAATTTTTCCAAGAGGCCAATGGGACCTCGGACCATCATTGTTAATAATCACTGTCACCAGGTCTTAAGGACTTATGATTTTCTGGAACACCAGCTCCATAGAAGTGTTCTCTCAATGAGGTGAGATAGTCTTCTCGCCAAATTTTCTCCCAGCGTTCAATCACTTTATTAAGGTGTTTGAATTTACGTCTGAGTTCCTCAGGATCCTCTATGACTTTTTTATCATTCATGTGAGGAACAGGTTCGAGCCTTCTGCCATGTAGTAAATGAGATGGACTTCACTTCTAAATTGTCCAGATCATCGGTAACATACGTTAAAGGTCTGTTGTTGACTCTATTTTTTATTTCAGTTACAACTGTACGAAATTCTTCTAAGTCGATTCTCTGACGATGAAGAGTCTTCCTTAAACAACGTTTCACAATGCCTATCATTCTTTCGTAAAATCGGCCGTGCCATGGGGATTTAGGAGGAATGAATCTCCAACGACAATTGCGTTGATTCAGCATCTGTTGTACTTCAGGCTGCTCAAAAATCTTGTTTATGTAAGCAACACCAGCAACAAAATTCGTTGCATTGTCTGATATCATCAGCCTGGGACATGCCCTTCTGGCTGCAAACCTTCTAAATAATTTGATAAAGGTTTCAGCAGACATATCAGGAGCTACTTCTAGATGTACTGCTCTAGTTGTAGCACAAGTGAACAAACAGATGTACACCTTGATAGGAATTTTGTCAACTGTTTTAGTTAAAATTATTGGTCCAGTGTAATCTACACCTGTCACCTCAAATGGAGTGACATGACATACTCTTTCAGAAGGGTATGGAGGTGGACCTGGATACTGACATACTCGCATATGATAATGGCGACAAGTAATACAGTCTCTTATTTGTTTCTTCACACTTTGTCGACCTTGAGGTATCCAGTAGGATTGACGTATATAACAAAGAGTGTCAGCTACACCACCATGTAACACGTTACTGTGGGCATTCTGAATAATCAGTCTTGTTAGCCAATGATTCTTGGGGATCAATACTGGATGTATTGTTTCCTTAGGTAGTGAAGAATTATGAATTCTTCCTCGACATCTTATAATTTTTCCTGAGTCGAGATAATGTCCTAAAGAATTAATCATATCAGGTTTCTTTGGAGATTTATCCTGAGTTTCCAGAAATTTATACTCTGTAGAGAAAACATCTTTCTGTATTAACGTTATCCAGTATTTAATGGGTTCAAGTAATTCATAATTACGATTTATCCCTTTAATGAATTTAAAGACAAGAGCTGTAATTCTTAAGAGTTTACCCAAAGATGAGTATTTAGATCCATCAATGACTATTTCTTTTGTGTCTGGTGTATTTAAACAGATTATTTCTGTTGTGTTCAAACAGACTGTTTCTTCTGGCATAATGTAAGCTTTTTTGCCGTGGCCAGTTATTTTCACTAGAGAGCCAGTTAGGTCCGTGGAGCCATAATTTATTATCCACAAAGTTCTTGAGTGGGACACCACGTGACAACATGTCAGCTGGATTCTCTTGTGTAGAGACGTGGAGAAAGACATAGTCTCTCTGCATCTCTCTTATTTCTGCTACTCTATTCTGTACATAGACCAACTTACTCTTATTATTTCTTAACCACTGGAGAACCGCTTCATTGTCACTCCAGATCACAGTTTTTTTCAATAGTGAGATGATCAAGTACTTTGTTGAGATAGACAGCTAATTTTGCACCTACATAGAGTGCTGTCAGTTCCAATTGTGGTACTGTTCTGACCTTCAAGGGTGCAACCCTGGCCTTTGAAGTAATTAAAGTACTTCCTTCAGCGTTACTCATGTAAGCTACAGCGCCATAACCTCTGGTTGACGCATCACAGAACACATGTAATGTGTACTTGTTTCCCTCTTGACCTATTTGTCTGGGAAATTTAATTTGATGAAGTTGTTTAAACTCCTTGGATATTTCATCCCATTCTTGACTCATTTCTAGAGGCAAGTTCTCATCCCAACCTATTTTGAGCTTCCATGCATCTTGCACAAGCATTTTACCCTTTATGGTAATTGGTGAGACGAGTCCTAGAGGATCAAAACATTGTGATACCTCTGACAGTAAACTACGTTTAGTGAGTGTACTGCTTGCTTTATTGGTTATCCTTTTGAGACTCAAATTAAGTCCAATTAAGTCCAAGCATGTTGTTGCATTCAGGAATTTCAGCTTCAGGGAAATCTTCTTTGATAAGTTCCCTTAATTGATTTGAATTAGTATTCCACATCCTTAGAGGCATATTTGCTTCTTTCATCTCCTTGTTAGCTTCTCTGTATAAGGATTTCAAATCTTCCTCTTTATTCACAGTACCTTGAAGATTGTCCACATAGAAACTTTTCTTTAAGATTTCTTTGAAGGGACTTTCAGATTTCTTCAAATGTGTATTACGAGTAGCTTCTAGTAAGAATGGAGAGGATGTTGCACAAAATAATACTGACTTGAAACGATAAGTTTTCACAGGACTTTGAGGATCATGTGGATTTTCTGGCCACAAGAATCAAGTATAATCTCTATCTATTTCTTGTAGTCCTACTTGTGAAGGTTGTCACCAATCTTCTTAGGAAAAGTATAATAGAAAAAGACAATAATAACAAGAAAGATAAACACTTTATTTTTAATAGAATGAAATGTAAATAATAAATACGTAAATATGATTATAATAATCCTATCTTAAGAAAAATGAAAAATGAAAACCAAAAATATATATCTGATTCAAAGCTAGATCTTTACACGTGTAGCTCTTGTTAACACAGAAGCAATGAATCCATGTTAGACTCCATGGTGGTGGTGTTGTTGTTGCCTCGATGTTTTCCACAAATCCATCAGTTTTCCAACATCCACAATGTCACAAATGATGTCAGGGACTCAGGTGAAAGTTGTTCCCTGGTAAAGTACAGTTGCCTGAGGTTTCTAGTGTGAACTGAGGTACTACTGGTGTAGTGAAGAATTGGTGTTACTCTGTTTCTCAATTGGTGAGTACGCCGCCCCCCCCCCCGTCCCACTCAGACTTGAATCCGATGATCCGAGCGGAAACAGAGGACTGTGAAAGAAACCACAAGAATTACTCACCACTCTAGTATTAATTTACGTAGTAGGCATAAGGCCTTTAAAAGAAATGGTGAAACTGAAATAACTTTACCAAAAACCAAGGCAGGACAGAGCAGAAATTAATGTTTCTAAACATGAGTGAAGCTCCAACACAAATTAAAGAGTGAAGCTCTTGAACATAAAATAATGAAAATACGAGCAGCCGTGAAGTACTTACAGTGAGGTCGGGCGTGGTTAGTCGAGTGATTTCAACCTGTGGCGGGAGCCCAGCATTACACCTCTCACAGGGTGGAAAAGTGGGGGTGAGTGGGGGGTATAACAGCAGCTAGACACTCGCCCCACCTTAACAAGCAAACTACCATTCAACCATCACTCTACATACCTTCACACTTTCATCACTCCTATCTATGGACTTTTCCCTCACACTCCCCCATACCAAGACTGCTAGTCAAGGAATAGAAGTAGAAATTATGAGGTAAAAGTCCCAAAAAAAATGAAAGTCGCATAAGTACAAATATTCTACTGACTGTCACGACTTAACCAGTCAGAGAAATAATTAGATAAACCATTGATATACACTATATGAAACTTAAAAGCCTGGATTGCCAATGTCCACCTCAAGAGGCGACGATTGGTTCCTTAAAAGTTTCTAGGTATACCAATGGTTTATGATCTGTTTCTAGAATGAATTCTTTCTC
>WNWK01013265.1:0-56069 GCA_009830355.1 Cherax destructor
TGCCTAGAATGGGCCAACAGGCCTGCTGCAGTGTTCCTCCTTTCTTATGTTCTTATGTTCTTAAGTTCCATTTTGCATTCTTTAAGTACCCTGGAAAACAATTCGTCGGGTCCGGGACTTATTTTGCTTCAGTTTATCTATCTGTTTGATAACCATATCCCTCGTGACAGTTATATTAGTTACATAAGAACATAAGAACATAAGAAAGGAGGAACACTGCAGCAGGCCTGTTGGCCCATACTAGGCAGGTCCTTCACAATCCGTCCCACTAACAGAATATTTGCTCAACCCAATTTTCAATGCTACCCAAGAAATAAGCTTTGACAATTCTACCCACTCATGCGCGAGTCCCACTCAAATCCAACCCCTCTCACTCATGAATTTATCCAACCTAAATTTGAAACTACCCAAGGTCCTAGCTTCAATAACCCTACTAGGCAGACTGTTCCACTCATCAACTACCCTATTTCCAAACCAATACTTTCCTATATCCTTTCTAAATCTAAACTTATCTAACTTGAATCCATTATTGCGGGTTCTCTCTGGAGAGATATCCTCAAGACCTTATTTATATCCCCTTTGTTAATACCCATTTTCCACTTGTATACCTCGATCATGTCTCCCTCATTCTACGTCTTACAAGTGAATGTAATTTTAGGGTCTTCAATCTTTCTTCGTAAGGAAGATTTCTAATGCTATGTATTAATTTAGTCATTCTACGCTGAATGTTTTCTAACGAATTTATGTCCATTCTGTAATATGGAGACCAGAACTGAGCTGCGTAATCTAGGTGAGGCCTTACTAATGATGTATAAAGCTGTAATATAACCTCTGGACTTCTGTTGCTAACACTTCTTGATATAAATCCCAGTAATCTATTTGCCTTATTACGTACGCTTAGGCATTGCTGTCTTGGTTTAAGGTTGCTGCTTACCATCACCCCCAAGTCCTTCTCGCAATCTGTATGGCTAAGTTCTACGTTATTTAACTTATAAGTGCTTGGGTTATGGACACTCCCGAGCTTCAGAACCTTGCATTTATCTACATTGAACTGCATCTGCCACTTTTCTGACCACGAATTAAGTTTGTCTAAATCTTCCTGAAGTTCTACGACATCTATGTTTGAATCAATTATCCTACCTATCTTCGTGTCGTCGGCGAATTTGCTCATATCACTAGTAATTCCTCATCAAGGTCATTGATATATATTATAAATAACAATGGGCCTAAGACTGATCCCTGTGGAACACCACTTGTTACAAGTCCCCATTCGGATTTAACCCCATTTATGCACACTCTCTGCTTCCTATTGGTGAGCCATGACTCGATCCATGACAGCACTTTTCCCCCAATGCCATGAGCTGCCACTTTCTTTAACAGTCTCTGTTGCGGTACTCTATCAAAAGCCTTACTAAAGTCTAAATAAACAATATCGAATTCTTTATCGTGATCAACAGCCTCAAAAGCTTTACTGAAGAAGGTTAATAAATTAGATAGGCAGGAACGGCCCTCGTGAATCCATGCTGGGTATCATTAATCAAATTATGGTTATCTAGATGGCTTCTAATAATATCAGCTATAATTGACTCTAGTAATTTGCCTACAATTGAGGTCAGGCTTATTGGGCGGTAGTTTGACGGTAGTGACTTGTCCCCTGCTTTAAAAATAGGAATTACATTAGCCATCTTCCACATATCAGACACTACACCTGTTTGAAGAAATAAATTAAAAATGTTAGATATTGGTTCACAGAGTTCCATTTTGCATTCCTTAAGAACCCTTGCAAAAGCTCATCAGGACCCGGCGATTTATTTTGTTTCAGTCGGTCCAGCTGTTTCATAATCATTTCGCTAGTGACTGTGATATTACATAATTTATCTTCTTCTGGGCCTCTGTAAAAATTAATTACTGGGATATTATTAATGTCTTCCTGTGTGAAAACCGAGAGAAAATAATTATTAAAAATAGAGCACATATCATTCTCCTTGTCAGTAAGATGCCCAAAGTTATTTTTAAGGGGACCTATCTTATCCCTAACTTTTGTTCTATAAACCTGGAAAAACTTTTGGGTTAGTTTTTGAATCCCTAGCAACTTTAATTTCATAGTCCCGTTTAGCTTTTCTTATTCCCTTTTAACGTCCCTCTTAATGTCAGTATACTGATTTATAAGATGACCCTCACCTCTTTTATGCGCCTATAAATTCCTTTCTTCTGCCCTAAAAGATATTTGAGCCTATTATTCATCCATTTTGGGTCATTTCTACTTGATCTAATTTCTTTATACGGGATAAATGTTCTTTGGGCAGCCTGTATAGTGTTAAGAAAACTGTCATATTGATACCTCTCTTCTTCACCCCAGTCCACAGTTGATAAGTGTTCTCTAAGTCCATTATAATCTGCTAAGCGAAAATCTGGGACCATTACTGAATTATCCCTACTATCATACATCCATTCAATGCTAAAGGTAATTGACTTGTGGTCGCTTGAGCCGAGTTCCTCTGTAATTTCTAAATTATTAACAAGGGTTTCCTTGCTTGCCAGAACCAAGTCAAGTAGGTTATTTCCCTTGTAGGTTCTGTTACAAACTGCTTCAAAAGCAATCCTGAACTACTTCTAAAAAGTCGTTAGATTCTAAATTCCCTGTCATGAAATTCCAATCAATCTGACTAAAGTTAAAGTCCCCTAGAATTACTACGTTATCGTGTCTTGTGGCCTTAACAATTTCCTCCCAAAGTAGTCTCCCTTGTTCCCTATCTAAGTTTGGAGGACGGTAAATCACGCCTAAAATAAATTTTTCACACCCTCTGAAAATTCTATCCAGACAGACTCTGTATGTGTTAATTCAGACTTTATACCCGTTTTTATGCAACAATTTAAATGATCACGGACATAGAGTGCCACCCCACCCCTTTCCCGATACTTCTGTCTACTTGGAACAATTTAAAACCCTGAATGTGACATTCGGCAGGCAAGTCCCGATTTTTCATATTAAACCATGTCTCAGTTATTGCAAAAACATCAATATTACCCGTACTTGCAACTAATCTCAACTCGTCCATCTTATTCCTAGCACTACGACTATTGGTGTAATATATATTTAGAGACCCTCCTTTCTCTTTACCCTTCCTGCTCATCTCTGTTTTTCCACTATACCTATTACTGTCCTCGTCATCTAGTGTCACTAGCTTTCCACTATCCACCTTATTCTGCCTATTACTAGTTCTCCTACAACTTATAATATTACTACACTGGGACTTCTCTGTTTTCCCCCAAAACCCATACCACTAACTATTTCTAGTTTAAAGCCCTAACAGCTCCCTCCACTGCAGTTGCCAGTGCCCCACCCCAGACCTGGATAAGTGAACCCCATCCCTGGCATACATGTCATTTCTGCCATAGAAGAGGTCCCAGTTGTCAATGAATGTTACTGAATTTTCCTTACAGTATTTGTCCAGCCAGCAATTGACACCAATTGCCCTGACAGCCATTCATTTCCAACTCCTCTCCTTGGCAAAATACCACATATGACAGGGTTCCCACCCTTCTTCCTAATTATGTCTATTGCTGACCTAAACCTGCTAGTCAGGTCCTCACTCCTACGTCTGCCAACATCGTTGCCTCCAGCACTGAGACAGATAATAGGATTGCTCCCATTACCTCTCATGATGTCGTCCAGACGGCTAACAATATCCTCCATCCCAGCCCCAGGAAAGCAAACCCTCTGTCTCCTACTCCTATCAATCAAACAGAAAGCCCTATCCATGTACCTAACCTGACTGTCCCCAACAACAACAATGTTTTTACCTTCCTTTGTGTCTTTCGTCGTGACGCTCCCAGAAGTCGACTCACATTCATCGGGTAGCACGGAGAATGGGTTCGATGTTTCCACAACATTCTCCTGGGTCATCGTTGTTTCTACCTCTCCACCCGTCCTCTTGAGCCTTAACTTTGTCCCATGCGTTTTAGCCACTGTCCAGGTTCCTTTCCTGGCTTGAGGATTCAACAGGAGGATTACTACGAATCCTCTTGTTTTCCTCAGTCAGTCGCTGTATCTCAAGCTTAGCTACCCTCAGTTCTTCCTTCAGCTGCTGGTAGAGTAGCACAAGAGAGGACATCTTCTTCAGATTGACAGAGAGCACACAATCCCAGTAATCTATTTGCTTTATTTCTTACGCTTAGGCATTGCTGACTTGGTTTGAGGTTGCTGCTTACCATAACCCCCAGATCCTTTTCGCATTCTGTACGGCTGAGTTCAACATTATTAAGCTGGTAGGTGCTAGGGTTATGAACATTCCCGAGCTTTAGAACTTTGCATTTATCTACATTGAACTGCATCTGCCATTTTTCTGACCAGGAATTGAGTTTGTCTAAATCCTCCTGAAGTTCCGTGACATCTACGTCTGAATCGATTATCCTACCAATCTTCGTGTCATCAGCGAATTTTCTCATATCACTAGTAATTCCCTCGTCAAGGTCATTTATATATATTATAAACAACAACGGGCCCAAAGCCGATCCCTGTGGAACGCCACTTGTTACAGATCCCCACTCAGATTTAACCCCATTAATGCACACCCTCTGCTTCCTATTGGTGAGCCATGACTCGATCCATGAAAACACTTTTCCTCCAATGCCATGAGCAGCCACTTTCTTTAACAGTCTCTGATGTGGTACTCTATCAAAAGCCTTACTAAAATCCAAATAAACAATATCGAATTCTTTATCATGATAAACTGCCTCAAAAGCCTTACTGAAAAAAGTTAATAAATTAGTTAGGCAGGAACGGCCCCTGGTGAACTACAGGAGGATTTAGACAAACTCAATTCCTGGTCAGAAAAATGGCAGATGCAGTTCAATGTAGATAAATGCAAAGTTCTAAAGCTCGGGAGTGTTCATAACCCAAGCACTTATAAGTTAAATAACGTAGAACTTAGCCATACAGATTGCGAGAAGGACTTGGGGGTGATGGTAAGCAGCAACCTTAAACCAAGACAGCAATGCCTAAGCGTACGTAATAAGGCAAATAGATTACTGGGATTTATATCAAGAAGTGTTAGCAACATAAGTCCAGAGGTTATATTACAGCTTTATACATCATTAGTAAGGCCTCACCTAGATTACGCAGCTCAGTTCTGGTCTCCATATTACAGAATGGACATAAATTCGTTAGAAAACATTCAGCGTAGAATGACTAAATTAATACATAGCATTAGAAATCTTCCTTACGAAGAAAGATTGAAGACCCTAAAATTACATTCACTTGTAAGACGTAGAATGAGGGGAGACATGATCGAGGTATACAAGTGGAAAATGGGTATTAACACAGGGGATATAAATAAGGTCTTGAGGGTATCTCTCCAAGAGAGAACCCGCAATAATGGATTCAAGTTAGATAAGTTTAGATTTAGAAAGGATATAGGAAAGTATTGGTTTGGAAATAGGGTAGTTGATGGGTGGAACAGTCTGCCTAGTAGGGTTATTGAAGCAAGGACCTTGGGTAGTTTTAAATTTAGGTTGGATAAATTCATGAGTGAAAGGGGTTGGATTTGAGTGGGAATTGCACATGAGTAAATAAAATTATCAAAGCTTATTTCTTGGGTAGCATTGAAAATTAGGTTGAACAAATATTCTGTTAGTGGGATGGAATGTGAAGGACCTGCCTAGAATGGGCCAACAGGACTGCTGCAGTGTTCCTCCTTTCTTATGTTCTTATGTTCTTATGTTGAGTATCATTAATCAAATTATGCCTATCGAGATGGCTTCTTATGTTATCAGCTATAATCGACTCTAATAATTTGCCTACAATTGAAGTTAGACTTATTGGGCGGTAATTTGATGGTAACGACTTGTCCCCTGCTTTAAAAATAGGAATTACATTAGCCATCTTCCACGTATCAGACACTACACCTGTTTGAAGAGATAGGTTAAAAATGTTAGTTAAGGGTTCACAGAGTTCAATTTTGCATTCCTTAAGAACCCTTGAAAAAAGCTCATCAGGGCCTGGCGATTTATTTTGCTTCAAACGGTCTATCTGTTTGATAACCATTTCGCTAGTGACTGTGATACTACATAATTTATCTTCTTCAGGCCCACTAAAATACCTAATTCTTGGGATATTATTAGTGTCTTCCTGAGTGAAAACCGAGAGAAAATAATTATTAAAAATAGAGCACATTTCATTCTCTTTGTCAGTAAGATACCCATAATTATTTTTAAGGGGACCTATCTTATCTCTAACTTTTGTTCTATAGACCTGGAAAAACTTTTTGGGTTAGTTTTCGAATCCCTACAACTTTAATTTCGTAGTCCCGCTTAGCTTTTCTTATCCCCTTTTAACGTCCCTCTTAATGTCAATATACTGATTCGTAAGATGCCCCTCACCTCTTTTGATACGCCTATAAATTCCTTTCTTCTGCCCTAAAAGATATTTGAGCCTATTATTCATCCATTTTGGGTCATTTCTATTCGATCTAATTTCTTTATATGGGATAAATGTTCTTTGGGCAGCATGTATAGTGTTCAGAAAACTGTCATATTGATAGCTCTCTTCATTACCCCAGTCCACAGATGATAAGTGTTCTCTAAGTCCATTGTAATCTGCTAAGCGAAAATCTGGGACCGTTACTGAGTTATTCCTACTATGAAACTTCCATTCAATGCCAAAGGTAATTGATTTGTGGTCGCTTGCGCCGAGTTCCTCTGTAATTTCTAAATTATTAACAAGGGTTTCCTTGTTTACCAGAACTAAGTCAAGCAGATTATTTCCCCTTGTAGGTACTGTCACAAACTGCTTCAAAAAACAATCTTGAACTACTTCTAAGAAATCGTTAGATTCTAAATTCCCAGTCAAAAAATTCCAATCAATTTGATTAAAGTTGAAGTCACCCAGAATAACTACGTTATCGTGCATTGTGGCCTTAACAATTTCCTCCCATAGTAGTCTCCCTTGGTCCCTATCTAAGTTTGGGGGACGGTATATCACACCTAAAATCAATTTTTCATGCCCCTCTGAAAATTCTATCCAGACAGACTCTGTGTGTGTTAATTCAGACTTTATACCCATTTTTATACAACAATTTAAATGATCACGGACATAGAGTGCCACCCCACCCCCCTTCCCGATATACTTCTGTCTACTTGGAACAATTTAAAACCCTGAATGTGACATTCGGCAGGCAAGTCCCGATTTTTCATATTTAACATTGTTTCAGTTATTGCAAAAACATCAACAGCAACTACTCTCAACTCGTCCATCTTATTCCTAGCACTACGACTATTGGTGTAATATACACTTAAAGACCCTCCTTTCTCTTTACCCTTCCTGCTCATTTCTGTTTTTCCCTTATACCTATTACTGTCCTTGTCACCTAGTGCCACTGGCTTTCCAATATCCACCTTATTCTGCCTATTACTAGTTCCCCTAGAATTTATAACATTACTACACTGGGAGTTCACTGTTTTCCCCCCAAGATTGATGGACTGAACACATCGACTCCAGGCCGAGGGACTGATTACCTCAAAACTCCTACTCTCCTTACACCTTTCTACTTTGTATTGGAGTGATGAAGCCACTGTGTGGCGAAACGTTTCCTCAATATAGATACCCAAATGTTGCATATGTGTCTAATTTATAACTTGTCGGTTCTCTGAACCATTCATCTACACCCTGTCTGACACAGCAACATCTTGGGAACTTAATACAAACGAATTCTTCAGCACTTGTCCAACCTTTTAACGAAGACCTACTTCGACTAGTGGATGGTACCACTATGACCACGCCTCCTGCTGCTTCACCTCACCTGACTACAGTATATAAGCCACCTCTACGGACATATGCAGTACTTTCTACAAGATTGATGGACTGAACACATCGACTCCAGGCCGAGGGACTGATTACCTCAAAACTCCTACTCTCCTTACACCTTTCTACTTTGTATTGGACTGATGAAGCCACTGTGTGGCCAAACGTTTCCTCAATAAAGATACCCAAATGTTGCATATGTGTCTAATTTATAACTTTTTCTAGTTTAAAGCCCTAACAGCTCCCTCCACTGCAGTTGCCAGTGCCCCCACCCCAGACCTAGATAAGTTAACCCCATCCCTGGCATACATGTCATTTCTGCCATAGAAGAGGTCCCAGTTGTCAATGAATGTTACTGCATTTTCCTTACAGTATTTGTCCAGCCATCAATTGACACCAATTGCACTGGACAACCATTCATTTCCAACTCCTCTCCTTGGCAAAATACCACATATGACAGGGTTCCCACCCTTCTTCCTAATTCTGTCTATTGCTGACCTATAGCTGCTAATCAGCTCCTCACTCCTACGTCTGCCAACATCGTTGCCTCCAGCACTGAGACAGATAATAGGATTGCTCCCATTACCTCTCATGATGTCGTCCAGACGGCTAACAATATCCTTCATCCCAGCCCCAGGATAACACACCCTCTGCCTCGTATTCCTATCCTTAAGACAAAATTCCCTATCCATAAACTTAATCTGACTATCCCCAACTAAAACAATGTTCTTACCTCGACTGGCGGTGTGCATGACGTTCTCGACGGTCTTTGTAGAGATGGTCTTCGCTGGGATGTCTTCACATTCGTCTGATAACAAGGAGAAAGAGTTGCTGGTTTTCACAGCAGTCTCCTGGACCTTCTTCAACTTCAGCTTCGTCCCTTCAGATTCGACTAGCATCCATTCGTTGGTCTGATCATCGGCGACATTGTTCCGGGGATAATCCTTGCATATACCCTTCAAACGTTGAATCTCTCTTCTAGCTTCCGTTAATTCCGCCTTCATTTGGAGATATAGCTGCTCGTAGTCGAGGGAAACCATCATCCAATCTCAGGTAGCTAATAACGGAAGCACAGCAAGGATGGTTCAGTCCACAGAGAGTACACAAGACACGTCTTCACTGAGCTAAGAACAGGTCACCACTGAGAGCTAAGAACAGGTCACTCGATCCATGACAGCACTTTTCCCCCAATGCCATGAGCTGCCACTTTTTTAACAGTCTCTGGTGCGGTACTCTATCAAAAGCCTTACTAAAGTCTAAATAAACAATATCGAATTCTTTATCGTGATCAACAGCCTCAAAAGCTTTAGTGAAGAAGGTTAATAAATTAGATAGGCAGGAACGGCCCCTCGTGAATCCATGCTGAGTATCATTAATCAAATTATGGTTATCTAGATGGCTTCTAATAATATCAGCTATAATTGACTCTAGTAATTTGCCTACAATTGAGGTAAGGCTTATTGGGCGGTAATTTGACGGTAGTGACTTGTCCCCTGCTTTAAAAATAGGAATTACATTAGCCATCTTCCACATATCAGACACTACACCTGTTTGAAGAGATAAATTAAAAATGTTAGATATTGGTTCACAGAGTTCCATTTTGCATTCCTTAAGAACCCTTGCAAAAACATCATCAGGACCCGGCGATTTATTTTGTTTCAGTCGGTCTAGTTGTTTCATAACCATTTCGCTAGTGACTGTGATATTACATAATTTATCTTCTTCTGGGCCTCTGTAAAAATTAATTACTGGGATATTATTAGTATCTTCCTGCGTGAAAACCGAGAGAAAATAATTATTAAAAATAGAGCACATATCATTCTCCTTGTCAGTAAGATGTCCAGACGAAGGAAAAGGAAACTGATATATAGTAGAGGAGAGGAAAAGCACTAAACTGAAGAATCTGTGGGTACTTTCAGGGTGTGTACTCCAAGGTGAGTGTACTCCAGGGTGAGTGTACTCCAGGGTGAGTGTACTCCAGGGTGAGTGTACTCGATAAAGCCCACTGCGTGGGCGAAACGTTGTCAATAAAGGATCACATTATACTGCTTATGTGTTTATTTTTCCGTGAGTGTACTCCAGGGTGAGTGTACTCCAGGGTGAGTGTACTCAGGGTGAGTGTAATACTTCTAACACACCAACGAGCCAGCACTACGGCAAGGAGTGTAAGGGGAAAAATGGAGATAAGTCATTTATTGTAGTTGGTGATTCTGAGGCGCACTACACGGAGAACCCCTTCTGTAATAGGGACAGGAAGAATAGAATTTATCTGCCTTCCTGATGCAGGAATAGGGGATTTTGTTTTTATTCGTTGTGGAAATGATACCATTGTTTGCCCGAGTGCAGGGTATCAGAAAGGCAAGAAGTGCATAAGTTTAGGCTTACTGTTACGAAGATTTAAGAAAAGGAGTGATTAGCTGTAATATTTGATATAGGGGATGGAAACGAGTGGTTGTGCAGGAATCAGAGTGAACAGCCTGTTAGGTAAATATTGCATGAAATACAAGGTAAAGTATATTGAAAACTGGGACACTTTTTTCAACAGTAGTTTTGTTTGCTAGGGATGGTATCCACATTTCTCGGCAGGGAGTCGAAGACCCAGCTGTGTCTGGTTACTGCTCTCTCTCTCTCTGTGGGGGTTTAAACAATTTGTTTTCAGTTGTCTGGGCAATTATGATTTGAAAACTGTGGAGGGGACTTGGGGAAACCTGACAATATCTTCTGAAATTGATACTAGTATTGAAGATACTATGTGGGAAGGAAAATGGCTGTGGTACTGGAAGCAAAAAGAAAAAAGTTTTAAAGCCATTGGTGAAATAGAAAAGAACAGAGGGAAGATAAAAGAAAAAAATTATCAGTCATAGCGGTATGAACAAAATTAGACATAATGTATCAGAAATCTTCCCTATGAGGATAGACTGAGGGCCCTGAATCTTCCCTATGAGGATAGACTGAGGGCCCTGAATCTTCCCTATGAGGATAGACTGAGGGCCCTGAATCTTCCCTATGAGGATAGACTGAGGGCCCTGAATCTTCCCTATGAGGACAGACTGAGGGCTCTGAATCTGCACTCTCTAGAAAGGCGTAGAATTAGGGGGGATATGACTGAGGTGTATAAATGGAAAACAGGAATTAATAAAGGGGATGTAAATAGCGTGCTAAAAATATCTAGCATAGACAGGACTCGCAGCAATGGTTTTAAATTGGAAAAAAATCAGATTCAGGAAGGATATAAGAAAGCACTGGTTTGGTAATAGAGTTGTGGATGAGTGGAACAAACTCCCGAGTACCGTCATAGAAGCTAAAACGTTGTGTAGTTTTAAAAATAGGTTAGATAAATACATGAGTGGGTGTGGGTGGGTGTGAGTTGGACCTGACCAGCTTGTGCTAATAGGTCTGATGTCGTCCTTAAGTGGATGTGACCTGACCTGACCTGACTAGGTGGGTCATTGGTTTAAGCCGGGAGGTGACTTGGACCTGCCTCGCATGGGCCAGAAGACCTGCTGCAATGTTCCTTCTTTCTTATGTTCTTATAATTGTCATTACTGAGACATAGTTTGATTTAAAGAATCAGTACAAGCCCAGAATATACGAGATTTCAAACTATCAATATGATATAAACAAGAAAGAGGGTTTACGTAGTTTTATGTCAGAGAAAACCTGAACTATTGCATAAAAAACGATATAAAGTCTCAGGGAAAGTGTTACCGAATCTGTATCATTCCAAATTTTTGTCGGAACGAAGTTTTGATGGTCGGTGTACAGCAACGACCCCTGAACTTGGAAAAAGAATTGAAATAATAGTGGGATTACTGACAATATGTTAGATGTGCAACTAATGTGACATTTTATTCAGCCAACGTTTCGCTCACTATGACCATTAACAAAGCTCCTGGAGAGTGAATCGTTGCCGCAGTGAAATGTCACATTAGTACAGTAATTATAATAATACTCCCAAGAAGGGTTTTAATTTTGACCAGACTAACTGGAACACCTTGACTGGTAGTTTAGATTCCAACGACTGTCTTGAGGTAGTCGAGGACTGTTTTATAACAGTTTTTGACTGGCCAAACGAAGGGAAACAACCTGCTTGTTTAGTTCTGGCAAACAAGGACATTCTTGTTGACAGTCTGGAGATTACGGAGGAGCTTGGGGCGAGCGATCACAAATCGATTATGTTTAATATAGTATGGAAATATGATTGTGAAGGTAATGGAGAAAGAACCCAGATTTTCGTTCAGCAGATTACTCATGGGCTTAGAGAACACCTGTGCAAATGTAGACACAACTGTAGTATAATGTGATCCTTTATTGACAACGTTTCGCCCACACAGTGGGCTTCATCAAGTCACAAACAGATCTACCTGAGCAAAGAGTACAGTGGACCCTCGGTTAACGAATACCTCGGAAATCGTGCAATTATGTAAGTATAATTTTGTAAGTTCTTGTGGAAGTGTATTTTTGGGGGTCTGAAATAGACTAACCTACGTGAAATTTTTCCTTAAGGGAGTAAATTCGTTCGGTAATGGCACTTGAGCAGACTTCAGGAGTGAAGTTTTTACGAAACTCGGGGGTCCACTGTACATGAGTATATAAAGGAAGCATAGTGACGTGAACGGTCAGGTGAGGAATGGTGAAACTGCTGAGAAAAGGTTGAGCCTGAGAAGGACCTGCCTGGAATGGGCAAGTAGGTATGTAGGTATGCTGCTATTTAGGATAACGATGAAGTTTCCTGGCAAGGGGTTCGGCTATGTTGTAAAAGACATTGTTTTGGTTGAATTTGTTGGATATACAGATGAGTGATGATTCCAAGATCCTGCAACACTGTCGATGAGTGTTGCGTATCTGTGGTTAATTATATGGCTGTTGAAGTTACGTTGTAAAACACAGGCATTCCTCAAGTCGTCCATTCTGCCTGTATATTGGTGTTCTGAAACACGTGTTTGGGGGTCTCTGGATGTCTCGCTCACGTATAATTGGTTGCAATCGTTGCATGAGATTGCATACACCCCTGCAGAGGACTGAACCGTCTGGTGTCCCTTACTGGTGATGTCTTTGATGGTGGTGGTTGTGGAGATAGATAATTGGAATGTGGTACTGAGAAAGACGGTGGAGACGTGTTAGTGGGGAGGACTGTATATCTTCTCTCAGCGGTGTCATGTCTGGGAGAGTTGACGATGTTGTATGCACGACGTCTACAATCGCTAATGAGGTGACGAGGATGGTGAAACTTAGAAAATATTTGTTCAATGGAAGAGCTTTCATCAAAGGAAGAAGCCTATGATTACACCACGTTTGGTGTCGTGGTGAGAGAAGTGGAGAAGATCGTGTTGGTTCGTCGGTTTTCGGGAGACTTTCACACGAAGGTCATGGTCAGCTTTGCAGAGAAGAACATCAAGGAAAGGCTCGACCTGGTTGAGCTTGTGTTGGAGAGCTTGAACGTTGAAGCGTCTGGGAGTTATGATGAGAATGTCGTCAACATAACGGAGCCAGGTGACAGAAGAGGGAATAATAGTGGAAAATCGCTCGGTTTCTACATGTTTCCTATATAGGTTCGCCAGTCCGGCACTAAGTGGGGAACCAATGGGCAAAAATTTGGTGAAAAAGATCATTTCCAAAAAGGAAACATAACACCAACACAGTTCAACAAGACTCATGGTGAGGGACCAGGCGCTTCGGCTCCCTCAATGCCCTGGTGATGGACCAGGTGATTTTGCTCCTTCAGTGTCCTGGTGATGGACCAGGTGCTTTGACTTCCTCTGTTCCTTGGTGATGGACCAGGTGATTCTGCTCCTTTAACGGCCTGGTGATGGACCAGGTGCTTCGGCTCATTCAGTGCCCTGGTGATGGACCAGGTGCTTCGGCTCATTCAGTGCCCTGGTGATGGACCAGGTGCTTCAGCTCCTCCAGTACCCTTTTTTATAGTGCCCTGATTATCAAAGCATATTCCATGGATGGAGTAGATGGGTTGGGTAGGAAATTTTGTTTGTGGGATTGGTTTTGGGTTTTAGGGAGACGTGCCTAATATGGACCAGTTGGCCTGCTGCAGTGTTCCTTATTTCTGTGTTCTTGTGAATGAGAGGGATTGGATTTGAACGGGACTTGCACAATGGTTGGGGGAGGGGGTGGTCGGGTCTTGTTGCTTGGATGGGGATGCGTTGGACAAATATTTTTGTTGGTGGTTGGTTTTGACATGGACCTGCCAAGTATGGGCCAGTAGGCCTGTTGCAGTGTTCCACCTTTCTTATGTTCTTATGTAATGACACGATTGCAAACAAACAATACCACGGGTGGGATTCGAACCCCACCCGTGGTATGGTTTGTCAGTTCAACAAGGTCGATGAAATCGCTGGCTGAAACAGGAAGTTCGAGGGAGTCGTCAATTTTCCGTGCAGAAGATCAATAGCTTGTGTGGCAGGTACCTTGGTAAATAAAGATGTTACGTCTAGTCTGGAGAGTTTCTTGCTCCTGACGTTAATGATGTAGATGCGATTGAGATCATCAGAGTGTTTAAGATGCGCTAGACTGATTGTAAAGCAATGTCAGGAAGACTGGTGCTTATATATAGAAGTCAGAAGAGGTGCAGCAGACGAGGGCGTTGTCACTTGTAATAATCTGCATTTCTACATGTACAAGGTATACAGACCATAGCTGACATCAATGACATACTACTATACAGAAAGCTGCTTGTTATGCTGACCATTTCTGGCAAATTAGGTCAATTTTGTCCCCAGGATGCGACCCACACCAGTCGACTAACACCCAGGTACCTATTTTACTGACAGGTGAACATGGACAGCAGGTGTCTTAAGGAAACACGTCCTAATATTTCCACCTGTACCGGGGATCGAACCCCGGACCACAGTGTGTGAGCTGAGTGAGCTAACGATCGAGCTACGGGACTTCCCAGTGGAAGGTCATGCCCAAGAGCTGGGCCGGGAGCTAGCAAGTAAGTTTTGGAAATGTCCTCCGCACCAAAATTTCATGATGCTGCTGTGTCTCACAAGTTGCATATCAATGGTATGCAACTAAACCAAATAAAGAATTAAACACATGCAACATCTAGATATCTTTAATTTGCAGACATTTCGTCATCCAGTGGCTTTATCAATACTTACATTCTTTAATTCAGTATTAAATGTAATCGATTTGTGGTCGCTCGTGCTATATAAAACTCAGTAATAAATATTAATCCCAGTAATATATATAAATCCCAGTAATACATATAAATCCCAGTAATAAATATAAATCCCAGAAATAAATATAAATCCCAGTAATGAATATAAAACAAAGTAATAAATATAAATCCCAGTAATAAATATAAATACCAGTAACACATCTGTCTTATTACGTAGCTTAGTCATTGCTGTCTTGGCTTCGGTTTCTGTTTACCATAATTCCCAAGTCCTTTTCACATTCTATCAGGTCAAGGTCTATATTATTTAGTTTATAAATGCTATTGTTATGAGTTTGTCTAAATCCTCCTTAAGTTAAAAGGCATTTTCCTCTAATCAGTTATTTTGCCTATTTTTGTGTCATCAGCGAATTTGCGCATATCACTTCAAGGTCATTATTGTATATTATAAACAGCAGTGGGCCTAAAACTCATCCTTGTGGAACGCCAGTTGTGACTGATCCCCACTCAGATTTCACCCCATTTATGCACACTCTCTTCTTCGATCCATGACAAGACTTTTCCTCAGTACCATGTGTTGCCACTTTCTTTAATAGTGTCTTGTGTGATACTCTATCAAAGCTTTACTAAAATCCAAATAAATAATATCGTATTCTTTATCATGATCAACTGCCTCAAATATTTTACTGAAGAAAGTCAGTAAATTAGTCAGGCAGGAACGGCCCCTTGTGATCCATGATGAGTATCATAAATCATGCTTATCAAGATGGCTTCTTATAATATCAACTATAATTAACTCTTGATATTTGTCTACAATTCAGGTCAGGCTGGGCAGTAATTTGACGGTAACGACTTATCCCCTGCTTTAAAAATAGGAATTACATTAGCCATCTTCCATATATACACTACACATGTATGAAGAGATATATTAAGAAGGTTAGTTAATGGTTCAAAGAAGTTCAATTTTGCACTCTTTAAGAACCCTTGAATAATGTTCATCAGGACCTAGGGATTTGTTTTAATTGGTCAACATCTTTAATTACCATATCCCTAGTAACTGTGATATTACATAATTTATTTTTCAGGCGCACTAAAGAAATTAATTACTGGAATCTCATTAATGTCTTGTTGTGTGACAACCGAGAAGAAATAATTATTAAAAATTGAGGACATTTCATTCTCATCGTCAATAAGCTGCCCAGATTTAGTTTTAAGTGGACCTAGTTTTTCTCTCACCTTCGTTCTATATACCTGGAAAAAACTTTCGTTTTTTTTCGAATCTTTTCCCAGTTTTAATTTCATAGTACGTTTACCTTTTTTTATACCTTTTATAACCTCCCTCTTTATGTGAATATATTGAGTCATAAGATGACCCTCACCTCTTTTGATATGCCTATAAATTCCTTTCCTCCTCCTCCCTAAAAGAATTTTGAGCCTAATATTTCGGATCTTTTCTATTTGATATTTCTCTAATCGAAATGAACGTTCTTTGGGCAGCCTACATAGTGCATAGAAAGTTGTCACATTGATAGTTCTCTTCGTTACCCCAGTCCACAGATGATAGGCTTTCTCTAAGCCCATTGTAATCTGCTAAGCAAAACACTACACAATACACAAATAACATGCATATAGAAGAGAGGAGCTTACGACGACGTTTCGGTCCGACTTGGACCATTTACAAAGTCACACTGACAGAAAGAAGGGAGGGAGGGAGTTTATATAGGGACCGTTACTGAATTATCCCTATCATACTTCCCCTCATTGGCTCTATCACAAACTGTTTAAAAAAAACAATCTTGAATTACCTCTTGGAAGTCGTTTCACTCTAGATTCCAAGTCAAGAAATTCCAATCAATTTGATTAAAGTTAGTCTTCTAGAATTACTACGTTATCATGCCTAGAAGTCTTAACAATTTCCTCCCATAGTAGTCTCCCTCGGTTCCTATCCTCGTATATGCTGCACTTTTATCAAGACTGATGGACTGCACTCATCGACTCCAGGCTGAGGGACTGATTACCTAAATCTCCTTTTTATCTTCCACCGTTGTTTTTTGTATCGGACTGAAGAAGCCGCTGGTTGACGAAACGTTTCCAGAATAAAGATACCCAAATATACGACAATTTTTTCCTTCCTATTAAGTATTCATTGATCCACTCCAGTTCCTTTCTGGTTTAGCGCTTCTTTTGATTATAATAATAATAATCCAGTGCCTTTCCTGGTACTTTTACCTTCTCCTCTACTTGTCTCAATGTTTTTGTCTTTGTGTATGTATGTGTGTGGGTGTGTATGTATGTGTGTGGGTGTGTATGTATGTGTGTGGGTGTGTATGTATGTGTGTGGTGTGTATATGTGTGTGGGTGTGTATGTATGTGTGTGGGTGTGTATGTATGTGTGTGGGTGTGTATTATGTGTGTGGGTGTGTATATATGTGTGTGGGTGTGTATGTATGTGTGTGGGTGTGTATGTATGTGTGTGGGTGTGTATGTATGTGTGTGGGTGTGTATATATGTGTGTGGGTGTGTATGTATGTGTGTGGGTGTGTATGTATGTGTGTGGGTGTGTATGTATGTGTGTGGGTGTGTATGTATGTGTGTGGGTGTGTATGTATGTGTTGGGTGTGTATGTATGTGTGTGGGTGTGTATGTATGTGTGTGGGTGTGTATGTATGTGTGTGGTGTGTATGTATGTGTGTGGGTGTGTATGTATGTGTGTGGGTGTGTATATATGTGTGTGGGTGTGTATGTATGTGTGTGGGTGTGTATATGTGTGTGTGGGTGTGTATATATGTGTGTGGGTGTGTGTATGTATGTGTGTGGGTGTGTATGTATGTGTGTGGGTGTGTATGATGTGTGTGGGGTGTGATATATGTGTGTGGGTGTGTATGTATGTGTGTGGGTGTGTATGTATGTGTGTGGGTGTGTATGTATGTGTGTGGGTGTGTATGTATGTGTGTGGGTGTGTATGTATGTGTGTGGGTGTGTATATATGTGTGTGGGTGTGTATGTATGTGTGTGGGTGTGTATGTATGTGTGTGGGTGTGTATATATGTGTGTGGGTGTGTATATATGTGTGTGGGTGTGTATGTATGTGTGTGGGTGTGTATGTATGTGTGTGGGTGTGTATATATGTGTGTGGGTGTGTATATATGTGTGTGGGTGTGTATGTATGTGTGTGGGTGTGTATGTATGTGTGTGGGTGTATGTGTGCAGTGCCTGCGTGCGCAAGTGTACATGTGTGCGCGTGGGTGAGTGGGTGTGAGTGTGTGCGCGTGGGTGAGTGGGTGTGAGTGTGCGTGAGTGCATGAGCGTGTGCGTGAGGGCAGCTGCTGCAAGTTAACCTTCACCACAAAAAAATTAGGTTGTGTGTGTTGTCAAGTATGACAGATGTTCCTTGAGTGGAATTCCAAACATTTAACGGTGGTTACCTCACTCTTGTTCCAGGAAGAGAAACGTGAAGGAAAGGGCGAAAGTGAAAGTGTGTGTGTGTGTGTGGTTACATGGGTTAAGTCTTAGCTCCAGGCCCCACCTCTTCGCTAGCCGCCACTAAGTTCAGACTCTCCTGGCATCGAGAGTCTTATCGTACCCCTTCTTAAAGTTATGTATTGATCCTGCCTCTACCACTCCACCGTCCAGGTCGTTGCACTTCCTGATTGCTCTAAGACTGAAGAAATATTCCCTAACATCCCTGTGTCTCATCAGTGTTCTTCCAGCTGTGTCTTCATGCTCCTGTTTCTCATCTTTCAAACATTCTCTCCCTGTTCACCCTATCAATTCCTCTCAGTATTTTATACAGTGTTATCCTGTCTCTTCTAGTCATTTTCTACTTTAATGCCACCAGGTTAAGCTGCTTTAATCTCTCGTATGACAAATCCCTTTAGTTCTGAGAGTATCCTCGATCTAAACCTCTGCACTTTCTCCAATTTCTTGACATGTTTGATAAAGTGCTACTTACTCTAATATGGGTTTCACGGGTAATCATATATTGTGTCGTGAATAAATCTTAAATTTACCAGAAGGGCATTTTCTGCAGCAGTTATTCGGCTTTTGTGTCTCAGGCGATATGTTCGGTACAATACTCACCCCGAGGTTTTTCTCTTTCAGTGAAGTTTGCATTCAGCCTTTCTTCTGAGCTTGTACCCCGTCTGTGGTCTTCTTTGTCCATTCCCAATCTTCATAACTTTTGACTTGCTCGGGTTAAATTACAGTAGCCACTTCTCAGACCAGACCTGCAGGCTACAGCCTGTCCAGGTGCATTTGTAAGCTTTCCTCGTCCCAACCTGATTGTATTCTCATTACCTTAACATCTATGAACAGGGATAACTATGACTTTAATACCAATCATGTATACAAGAAACAGCACTGGTCCTAGTACTGATCCTTGTTGGACCCCACTCGTCACCTGTGCCCATTTCTACATCTCGGACAATAAGTAGTTGTTTCCATCCTGTTAATTATTTCTTGATCCATTGTAGTGCCTTCTCTGTTATTCCTGTCTGTTCCTCTGACTTTTATCCTAGTCTCTTATTCAGTATTATGTCAAAAGCCTTCTTATAGTCCAAAAATATGCAGTCTGCCAGTCCCTTGCTCTCCTGTCTCACTTTTGTTTTGTCGTAGAACTCTGAAAGGTTTGTAAGAAAGGATTATCATTTATAAGCTACTCCTTTTCTAGATGCTCCAATACTCTTTTCCTGGTAATCTTCTCCATAACCTTGCATACTATGTATGCTAGTGACACTGCTAGTTTAACACTACCTGTCTTAAATACCCTTTCTTATATTGGGACAGTTGCCCTGTGTCGATTGACTTGAAGAATATTGGTAGTGGCTCACATAGTACTTCCACTCCCTACTGCCTACGAGGTGTCTAGCTTCTTCAACGCTCCTGTATTGTGTCCAGCACTCGCTGGACACAGTGCATATAAGAGGCTCTCTGTTAATCTTCTTGTTTTCTCGGAGAATGCTTCCCTAAATTTCTTGCTGAGCTTATCACAACTTCCTAGTCCTTCGATGTTAGTTTTCCTCCTTCCTTCTTCATCCTGATAACCTGATCCTTTACTACTGTCTTCCTGATGTGTCTGTATAGCAATTTTGGGTGAGCTTTTATGTCATTCTCAAATTGTCGTTGAGACTTTCTTCTTGCCCATTCATGTTCTTTTATGGTTCATCTCCTCATTTCCTTATTTTCTTATATTCTTTGCCTTCTATATTTTTTCCACGCTCTAGTACATTGGTTCAACTCGTTTCGGTCCGCAGACCTCCAGGCCAATCAAAAACTGCCCTGTCTCTTCTGACTTTGATTATAACGATACAAAACACATAACAAGCCTTTATTTTAAGACATTTGCTCAGGATTGAGAGATATTTGTGGTGTGTGCTGAGTATGTTACATTTTATTCAGTTTTTGTCACACACGTTGGCATGCCCTCTGGATCAGTGAACTGCCAGTTCTGAATGTAACAGTTTGGGGCCCCACTCTTTCGCCGGCTACTTCAGCCAAGGTGACGTCACTTTGGCCCACCTGGCTGATGGCAGAATTCCACCGACACTGGTCTTGACCACTTGTACCATGAGTGACTCTTCCACCGACACTGGTCTTGACCACTTGTACCATGAGTGCCTCTTCCACCGACACTGGTCTTGACCACTTGTACCATGAGTGCCTCTTGACTGTACTATTTTACTCTGACGTCTCTGTTCATTAACTTGGTACATAGTATAAATATTGGTGATAGAATACATGGGTAAAGAAAAGTACCCTTGCTGTGTTTGCCTTGCCTTTGCTCTGCCCTGCTGATTGCTTTGTTTTACTGATTAAGTTAAGACCAGTGGCAACAGGCCTTTAGACTACCACCTGTGTTCTAATTATGGGTGAATATCCGGGATACACTGTGTCCTCAGCACTGCATTTACACTGCTTCCTTATGCTGCTGCCTGCTTACATTGCGTGCTACTGGTTTCAGCTGTTTGTAAGTTGAGCATATTGCTAGAGGTGCTAGGGTGCTGCTTTGTATAGTGCTGGCTGGTTATGCCACTGGCGTGCGTTAGGCGTCTGGTGACAGACGCCAAACGTGCCAGGTCACCATTTGGAGAAGACCCGGGCCGGACGTACCGGCGAACCTACAAGAAGAGAAGCCTAACGTGACCCAGACTATCTCTATAGTGCTGCTGGCGAATCACTCGTTCGGTTTTGGTTATCAGCGAACTCTTATCGCTGCTACGGGAGATCGTGTTACTCTCCCCTCCTCTATTTTCTTGCTCATAATGGTATAGGTCATATTTCTGAACGTCTGCCTGACAACCTCTCATTCGTAGAAACGAATGGTGAACTGAGTTTATCTCAGGGTCAGTAGACTTCATTTGCTCTTTAAGTGGCAAAAATTACTCAAATTAGGGAATAGCGTGTCTCCTGACACGATCACTCGTGTCTCCTGACACGATCACTCGTTAAGGACTTAAGAGAGATAAGCTTAGCTACTAACCAGATTCTCAACGAACATTCAAATGATGACCACCACCACCTGGACTCCATAAATATTATATTTTTTTTTTTTCGTTAACAGCTAAAACGATAATTTCTTGCTATATATTATTATTTGACTTATATATTTAACTTAAGCATGTACGTGTAATGTAACAACTACAAAACTCACTGTGCTCATTGAAGGAGAGCTTTCATTCTTTGCCAATGAAAGCTCTATGTTGGTGCTAGGGGTAAGTGTTGTCTCTGTAGGCCCTGCCTCTCTCTGGCTTCTTCTTGTAGAGGAAACATCTCTCTGTTCTGTCTGGGAGAACACTGCTCTTCTTAAGTCGTGTTATTTAGACTGTTCTTGGAAGTGTATGCCTCCGTTGGTGAGCCGGGACATACAGTATTTCGTAGCGCTGTTCACAGAGAATTATCTACACTTAGTGATACTTGACGTTGTATGTTGTGAGACACTGGTCCCGATTTCAGCTCTAGACCTACATCATTCTGGTATCTACACACTGTCGTAGTCGGGAATTTGGAATTGTTGAACTCAGTTTCAGTAATAAGGGGGTTTGTTAAGCCTTTCGTGGAGGATTTGCTGAAGGTCCAGAGTTAGTCATTTTTTATCTGATTCCTTGACTGACGCTGTGCTTCTTACTGCTGCTTCGAGTATTATTGCTGTTTGGCAAATAGGTCACATTGTTCAAGCAAGCTATTAAATTGCCTCAGTCACATTCTAGGTTGAGTCTAGCAGAGCACATACCAAGCACTCACAAAAACATTTTCACACCTATATTACTCTTGTACTTATAAATACAGCTCATCATAGCAGCATACCAGATGTTACATATGCTTAATGTGTTGTATATCATCTGAAGTATCCATAGTACTATTTGTATGTTAAATACGGAATAAGTATAATTATTATTATTTTTATTAACACATCGGTCGTTTCCCACCAAGGCAGGGTGGCCCGAAAAATAAAAACTTTCACCATCATTCACTCCATCACTGTCTTGCCAGAGACGTGCTTACACTATAGTTATAGAACTGCAACATTAACACCCCTCCTTCAGAGTTCCGGCACTGTGCTTTCCATCTCCAGGACTCAAGTCCAGCCTGCAGGTTTCCCTGAATCCCTTCATACATATTACCCTGCTCACACTCCAACAGCACGTCAAGTCCTAAAAACCATTTGTCTCCATTCGCTCATATCTAACACGATCACGCATGCTTGCTGGAAGTCTAAGCACCTCGCACACAAATCCTTTACCCCGTCTCTCCATCCTTTCCTAGGCCGACCTATACCCCGCCTGCCCTCCACTACAGATTTATACACTCGAAGTCATTCTGTTTCGTTCCATCCTCTCTACATGTCCGAACCACCTCAACAACCCCTCCTCAGCCCTCTGGTAATCCCGCATCTCCTCCTAATTCCAAACTACGAATTCTCTAATATATACGTACAAGTTATACTCCAAGAATTGCTTAGGAGATTATCACCTTTATTATTCAAGTAACATAGTGTAAATTTTACCACCTGGACACCACTGTTATTAAAGATCTCAACTTTTATTTCGTTGGTTTGTATTTATCCAGTTGTAATACAAAATAGCTATTGAGAAGCTATATAATTTACAGGATAACTGGACCAGAATTCATACTGACAAACTGTTACAGAACCAGTAACAAGTCAGAGTCTAGAGGGAGATCAATAAGTTGACCTTTAAGAATTCTCTGGAGATTGTTTTACTTAATAGATGCTGCGTTTTATAACAAACCACTATCACCACTACCACTACCACCACCACCACTACCACCACTACAACCACCACCCACTACCACTACAACCCCCAAAACTACCACCACCACTGCCAACACCACTTCCACCACCACCACTACCACCACTACAACCCCCAAAACTACCACCACCACCACTACAACCCCCAAAACTACCACCACCACCACTACAACCCCCAAAACTACCACCACCATCACTGCCACCACCACTACAACCTCTAAAACTACCACCACCACCATCACTGCCACCACCACTAACACCACTACCACCACCACTACCACGACCACCACCATCACTACCACCACCACTACTATTGCGGCCCCAGAATGGGCCTCAATGTATATATTGTATAATGTATATTTCCATTTTCTATAATTTTATATTGCTGATATTCTCGATAATAGCTAAATCGTTAATATTATGCTTTATACTATTATTGGACTATTATTTGACCTTATTTTACTTAGCTATGTTTATTAGGTAGGATGTAATATTATAAATTATGGTACTGCCGGCGTCTAGTTGCTGGGAGGGAGTCACGTGATTCCACCTGAGGTGGGTGGCTGCTGCTCCTTCCTCGAGAGCACTACAACGCAGCGGACATCGTTGTGTCAACACCTCGCTCCTTTCTCTGCTTGTTTTCTCGCCATTTAGACTCTGTTTGGGTAGAGTATGTGTTCGGTGGTGAGACGAAACATACTTCTCAGGACTCTGTGTAACTCTGTTCACAGAGGATAGACTAGACAGTGATTTTCGACGTTTTTCTGGGTTGTGTGTCACATTGACACTCTGAGACAACTCAGGTCTCTAGCTACAGCTCCTGACCTAATTCGATAAGGCATCTGTGCACCGCCACAGTTTGGGATTGTTTATGCTGAACCTAGCTTCAGTAGAAAGGGAGTTTTGTGACTGTTTTGGAGGATCTATTGATGGTCCCCAGTTAGGGTCGATTTTCTATCTCCTGGTTCCTGACGCTGTGTTGCTGTTGCTTGTTATATTGCTGTTCTGCGAATGGGTCATTTTACTGGTCAATCAAGCTGTTCTGATTGTCAGTTTGTTAGAGAAGTTAGCTTATGAGAAATTCAGTCGGACACTGGTTGAGTCGAGTCTTAGAGTTACCTGGAGCTCACTCATACACACATATTCTTATTTGCATATATCTGTATTATTGTAATTACTGACATTGTACCTGATGGAACTTCTGAGTCATTTATATATATGTACCCTCAGCACAGTCTTATTGTATATGAGAGCAGTGTAGGAGCTAACCTCCTAATTCATAACTTAATGAACATCCTGATCATATGTACATATATTTACTTTGAAACCCTAGACACTAACTTGTTTAATAAACATATTAAATTTTATGCTTTAGTTAGTACCCTATCAGTTGTAATCCTCCTGGAGCTTATTGAATATATCGGATAACTGGACCAGGATACTGACTTTGTTGCAAAAGCCCAGTAACAGGCTGGATGCTAGAAGGGCTATCCTTTCTAGTGTTCACTGGAGATGTCTATTACTAATAGATATCGTGTCATTTTGTAACACACTACCACTTCCACTTCCACCACTACCACCACCACCACTACCACCACCACCACTACCACCACCACCACTACCACCACCACCACTACCCCACTCACCACCATCCTGCCACCCACCAACTACCACCACCACCATCACGAACCCACACACTACCACCACCACCACCACTACCACCACCCCAACCACACACCACACCACCCCACCACTACACCACCACCTACACCACCCCCACTACCACCACCACTCCACCACTACACCACTACCCACTCACCAAACTACCACACTGCCACCACCACCACTACCACCACCATCCACCACCACTACCACCACTCATCACCTACCACCACTAACACTACCACCACCACTACCACCACCATCCACCACACACCCCACTACCACCACCACCACCACACTACCATCACTCCACCACCACTACACCCCACTACCACCACACTACCACCACCACCCCTACCACCACTACCTCCACCACTACACTACCACCACCACCTACACACCCCATCACTACCACTACAACCCCCACCAACCACCACTCACCACTACCCCCCAAAACTACCACCACCACTCCCCACCACCCCCAAACTACCACCACACACTACCAACTGCCAAAACTACCACCACCACTACAACCCTCAAAACTACCACCACCACCATTACCACCACTACAACCCCCAAAACTACCACCAACACTACTACCACCACCATCACTGCCACCATCATTAACACCACTACCACCACCATCACTGCCACCACCACTAACACTACCACCACTAACACTACCACCAACACTACCACCACTACCACCACCACTATCACCCCTACAATCCCCAAAACTACCACAACCACCGTCACTGCCACCATCACTAACACCACTACCACCACTACAACCCCCAAAACTACCACCACCACCACCATCACTGCTACCACCACTACCACCACTAGAACCCCTAAAACTACCACCACCACCACAATCACTGCCACCACCACTTCCACCACCACCCCTACTACCACCACCACTACCACCACCACTACAACCCCCAAAACTACCACCACCACTACAACCCCCAAAACTACCACCACCACCTCTACCATCACTGGAACCACCACTACCACCACTACAACCCCTAAAACTACCACCACCGCCACTAACACCACTACTACCACCATTACCGCCACTACAACCCCCAAAACTACCACCACAACTACAACCCCCAAAACTATCACCAACACTACCACCACCACCATCACTGCCACTACCACTAACACCACTACCACCACCACCACTACCATCATCACTACCACCACCACTACCACCACCACTGCAACCCCCACAACTACCACCACCACTGCAACCCCCACAACTACCACCACCACCTCCATCACTGCCACCACCACCACTATAACCCCCAAAACTACCACCAACACCACCACCATCACTGCCACCACCATTAACATCACAACCACCACCACTACCACCACCACTTCCGCCACCACCACCATCTCTGCCACCACCACTAACACTACCACCACCACCACCACCACCACAACTACCACCACCACTACAACCCCGAAAACTACCACCACCACTATCACCTCTACAACCCTCAAAAGTACCACCACCACCCTCACTACCACCACTACAACCCCCAAAACTACCACCTCCATCACTGCCACCACCACTAACACCACCACCACCCAGGTGATGAATAATGACCGAAGGTGATGTAATGATTTCAGGCGATAAGTGATGACCCCAGGCAATGATTGATGACCACAGGTAATGTATGATGACCTCAGACGATTAATGATGACCTCAAGTGATGAATGATGACCTCAGACGATGAATGATGACCTCAAGTGATGAATGATAATCTCGTGTTATGAACGATGGTCTCAGGTGATGAATCACGACATCAGGTGATATATGATGAACCTCAGTTGTTGAATAATGACCTCATGTGATATATAATGACCTCATGTGATGTATGACCTCAGGTGATTTATAATAACCTCAGGTGATCTATAATGATCTCAGGTGATGTATATTGACCTCAGGTGATATATGATGACCTCAGGTGATGTATAATGACTTCAGGTGATGTATAATGACCTCAGGTGATTTATAATGACCTCAGGTGATGCATGATGGCATCAGGTGATGTATAATGACCTCAGGTGATTTATAATGACCTCAGGTGATGCATGATGGCATCAGGTGATGTATAATGACCTCAGGTGATTTATAATGACCTCAGGTGATGCTTGATGGCATCAGGTGATGTATAATGACCTCAGGTGATCTATAATGACCTCAGGTGATGTATAATGACTTCAGGTGATGTATAATGACCTCAGGTGCTATATGATGACTTCAAGTGGTGTATAATGCCCTTAGGTGATTGAATAATGATCTCAGGTGATATATGATGACCTCAGGTGATGTATAATGACCTCAGGTGATGCATGATGGCACCAGGTGATGTATAATGACCTCAGGTGATGTATAATGGCTTCCAGTGATGTATAATGACCTCAGGTGATGCATGATGGCATCATGTGATGTATAATGACCTCAGGTGATTTATAATGACCTCAGATGACTTATAATGACCTCAGGTGACTTATAATGACCTCAGGTGACTTATAATGACCTCAGGTGACTTATAATGACCTCAGGTGACTTATAATGACCTCATGTGATGCATAGTGACCTCAGGTGATGAATAATAATCTCAGGTGATGAATAATGACTTGAGATTATGTATAATGAGCTACGTGGCTGTAGCGTTCCTTCCTGATCAAAATAATAATAATTGCTTTAATGAAGACCTTTTGTTGACTTATTGACAAGTTACTCTTGTTTATTTGTTCAGATCTTTTTATGATCTTGACTTTAAATTTTGTTTTATGCTTGTTGCTCTCAGCCGTGTTTGTTTTTGTTGCTCTCAGCCGTGTTTGTGTTTGTTGCTCTCAGCCGTGTTTGTTTGTGCTTGTTGCTCTCAGCCGTGTTTGTGTTTTTGCTCTCAGCCGTGTTTGTGTTTGTTGCTCTCAGCCGTGTTTGTGTTTGTTGCTCTCAGCTGTGTTTGTGCTTGTTGCTCTCAGCCGTGTTTGTTTGTGCTTGTTGCTCTCAGCCGTGTTTGTTTGTGCTTGTTGCTCTCAGCCGTGTTTGTGTTTGTTGCTCTCAGCCGTGTTTGTTTGTGTTTGTTGCTCTCAGCCGTGTTTGTTTGTGTTTATTGCTCTCAGCCGTGTTTGTGTTTGTTGCTCTCAGCCGTGTTTGTGTTTGTTGCTCTCAGCCGTGTTTGTGTTTGTTGCTCTCAGCCGTGTTTGTGTTTGTTGATCTCAGCCGTGTTTGTGTTTGTTGCTCTCAGCTGTATTTGTTTGTGCTTGTTGCTCTCAGCCGTGTTTGTTTGTGCTTGTTGCTCTCAGCCGTGTTTGTTTGTGCTTGTTGCTCTCAGCCGTGTTTGTTTGTGTTTGTTGCTCTCAGCCGTGTTTGTTTGTGTTTGTTGCTCTCAGCCGTGTTTGTGCTTGTTGCTCTCAGCCGTGTTTGTGTTTGTTGCTCTCAGCCGTGTTTGTGTTTGTTGCTCTCAGCCGTGTTTGTGTTTGTTGCTCTCAGCCGTGTTTGTTTTTGTTGCTCTCAGCCGTGTTTGTGTTTGTTGCTCTCAGCCGTGTTTGTGCTTGTTGCTCTCAGCCGTGTTTGTGTTTGTTGCTCTCAGCCGTGTTTGTGTTTGTTGCTCTCAGCAGTGTTTGTTGCTCTCAGCCGTGTTTGTTTGTGCTTGTTGCTCTCAGCTGTGTTTGTTTGTGCTTGTTGCTCTCAGCTGTGTTTGTTTGTGTTTGTTGCTCTCAGCCGTGTTTGTTTGTGTTTGTTGCTCTCAGCAGTGTTTGTTGCTCTCAGCCGTGTTTGTTTGTGCTTGTTGCTCTCAGCTGTGTTTGTTTGTGCTTGTTGCTCTCAGCCGTGTTTGTTTGTGCTTGTTGCTCTCAGCCATGTTTGTGTTTGTTGCTCTCAGCCGCGTTTGTGTTTGTTTCTCTCAGCCGCGTTTGTGTTTGTTTCTCTCAGCTGTGTTTGTGTTTGTTGCTCTCAGCCGTGTTTGTGTTTGTTGCTCTCAGCCGTGTTTGATTGTGTTTGTTGCTCTCAGCCGTGTTTGTTTGTGTTTGTTGCTCTCAGCCGTATTTGTGTTTGTTGCTCTCAGCCGCGTTTGTTTGTGTTTGTTGCTCTCAGCCGTGTTTGTTTGTGTTTGTTGCTCTCAGCCGTGTTTGTTTGTGTTTGTTGCTCAGCCGTATTTGTGTTTGTTGCTCTCAGCCGCGTTTGTTTGTGTTTGTTGCTCTCAGCCGTGTTTGTGTTTGTTGCTCTCAGCCATGTTTGTTTATGTTTGTTGCTCTCAGCCGGTTTATTTGTGCTTGTTGCTCTCAGCCGCGTTTGTGTTTTTGCTCTCAGCCGTGTTTGTTTTGTTTTCTTCTCCCGCCGTGTTTGTTTGTTTTGTTGCTCTCAGCCGTGTTTGTTTTGCTTGTTGCTCTCAGCCGTGTTTGTGTTTTTGCTCTCAGCAGTGTTTGTTTGTTTGTTGCTCTCAGCCGTGTTTGTGTTTGTTGCTCTCAGCTGTTTTTTTGTGTTGTTGCTCTCAGCCGTGTTTGTTTGTGTTGTTTGCTCTCAGCCGTGTTTGTGTTTGTTGCTCTCAGCCGTGTTTGTGTTTGTTGCTCTCCAGCCGTGTTTGTGTTTGTTGCTCTCAGCCGTGTTTGTGTTTGTTGTCTCAGCCGTGTTTTGTGTTTGTTGCTCTCAGCCGTGTTTGTGCTTTGTTGCTCTCAGCCGTGTGTTTGTGTTTGTTGCTCTCAGCCGTGTTTGTGTTTGTTGCTCTCAGCCGTGTTTGTTGTTTGTTGTCTCAGCCGTGTTTGTTTGTGTTTGTTGCTCTCAGCCGTTTGTTTGTGCTTGTTGCTCTCAGCCGTGTTTGTTTGTGCTTGTTGCTCTCAGCCGTGTTTGTTTGTGCTTGTTGCTCTCAGCCGTGTTTGTTTGTGTCTTGTTGCTCTCAGCCGTGTTTGTTTGTGTTTGTTGCTCTCAGCGGTGTTTGTGCTTGTTGCTCTCAGCCTGTGTTTGTGTTTGTTGCTCTCAGCCGTGTTTGTTTGTGTTTGTTGCTCCAGCAGTGTTTGTTGCTCTCAGCCGTGTTTGTTTGTGCTTGTTGCTCTCAGCTGTGTTTGTTTGTGCTTGTTGCTCTCAGCCGTGTTTGTTTGTGCTTGTTGCTCTCAGCCTGTTTGTGTTTGTTGCTCTCAGCCCGTTTGTGTTTGTTTCTCTCAGCCGCGTTTGTGTTTGTTTCTCTCAGCTGTGTTTGTGTTTGTTGCTCTCAGCCGTGTTTGTGTTTGTTGCTCTCAGCCGTGTTTGATTGTGTTTGTTGCTCTCAGCCGTGTTTGTTTGTGTTTGTTGCTCTCAGCCGTATTTGTGTTTGTTGCTCTCAGCCGCGTTTGTTTGTGTTTGTTGCTCTCAGCCGTGTTTGTTTGTGTTTGTTGCTCTCAGCCGTGTTTGTTTGTGTTTGTTGCTCAGCCGTATTTGTGTTTGTTGCTCTCAGCCGCGTTTGTTTGTGTTTGTTGCTCTCAGCCGTGTTTGTGTTTGTTGCTCTCAGCCATGTTTGTTTATGTTTGTTGCTCTCAGCCGTATTTGTGTTTGTTGCTCTCAGCCGCGTTTGTGTTTGTTGCTCTCAGCCGTGTTTGTTTGTGTTTGTTGCTCTCAGCCGTGTTTGTTTGTGTTTGTTGCTCTCAGCCGTGTTTGTTTGTGCTTGTTGCTCTCAGCCGTGTTTGTGTTTTTGCTCTCAGCAGTGTTTGTGTTTGTTGCTCTCAGCCGTGTTTGTGTTTGTTGCTCTCAGCTGTGTTTGTGCTTGTTGCTCTCAGCCGTGTTTGTTTGTGCTTGTTGCTCTCAGCCGTGTTTGTTTGTGCTTGTTGCTCTCAGCCGTGTTTGTGTTTGTTGCTCTCATCCGTGTTTGTTTGTGTTTGTTGCTCTCAGCCGTGTTTGTTTGTGTTTATTGCTCTCAGCCGTGTTTGTGTTTGTTGCTCTCAGCCGTGTTTGTGTTTGTTGCTCTCAGCCGTGTTTGTGTTTGTTGCTCTCAGCCGTGTTTGTGTTTGTTGCTCTCAGCTGTATTTGTTTGTGCTTGTTGCTCTCAGCCGTGTTTGTTTGTCTTGTTGCTCTCAGCCGTGTTTGTTTGTGCTTGTTGCTCTCAGCCTGTTTGTGTTTGTTGCTCTCAGCCGTGTTTGTTTTTGGGTTTGTTTGCTCTCAGCCTGTTGTTTGTGTTTGTTGTCTCTCAGCCGTGTTTGGTTGCTCTACGTGTTTGTGTTTGTTGCTCTCAGCCGTTTGTGTTTGTTGTTCAGCGTGTGGTTTGTTGCTCTCAGCCGTGTTTGTTTGTTTCCAGCCGTGTTTGTGTTTGTTGCTCAGCCGTGTTTGTGTTTGTTGCTCAGCGTGTTTGGTTTGTTGCTCTCAGCCGTGTTTGGTTTGTTGCTCTCAGCGTGTTTGTTGTCTCAGCCGTGTTTGTTTGTGCTGTTGCTCCAGCCGTGTTTGTTTTGTGCTTGTTGTCTCAGCGTGTTTGTGTTTGTTGCTCTCAGCCGTGTTTGTTTGTGTTTGTTGCTCTCAGCGTGTTTGTCTGCTCAGCCGTGTTTGTTTGTGCTTTGTTGCTCTCAGCCAGTGTTTGTTTGTGCTTGTTGTCTCAGCCGGTTTGTTTGTCTTGTTGCTCTCAGCCTTGTTTGTTGCTCAGCCGTGTTTGTTTGTTTGTTGCTCTCAGCCGTGTTTGTGTTTGTTGCTCTCAGCCTGTGTTTGTGTTTGTTGCCTCAGCCGTGTTTGTGTTTGTTGCTCTCAGCCGTGTTTGTTGTGTTTGTTGCTCTCAGCCGTGTTTGTTTGTGTTTGTTGCTCTCAGCCGTTTTGTGTTTGTTGCTCTCAGCCGGTTTGTTTGTGTGTTGTTGCTCTCAGCGTGTTTGTTTGTGTTTTGTTGCTCTTCAGCCGTGTTTGTTTGTGTTTGTTGCTCAGCCGTATTTGTGTTTGTTGCTTCTCAGCGTTTGTTTGTGTTTGTTGCTCTCAGCCGTGTTTGTGTTTGTTGCTCTCAGCCATGTTTGTTTAATGTTTGTTGCTCTCAGCCGTATTTGTGTTTGTTGCTCTCAGCCGGTTTGTGTTTGCTGCTCTCAGCCGTGTTTGCTTGTGTTTGTTGCTCTCAGCCGTGTTTGTTTGTGTTTGTTAGAATGCTTTTTATTTAGTTTAAATGTTTTCCTGTTTTTTAATTTTACATTAACATAAATGAAAAAATATATCTTTAAACGTATAAGAGAAAATTTTAGAAATGACTTAATTTTAAATGAGTTATTGCTAATTGACCAGTTTTACCTATTAGGCACGACTATATATATATATATATATATATATATATATAATATATATATATATATATATATATATATATATATATATATATATATATATATATATATATATATATATATATATATATATATATATATATATATATATATAATTGGAATTACCTACTATAATATTGAAAATATCAGTTACCTGGTGTTTTTGTCTATCCTTGAGAGAAATGACTTAGTGCTCAGACAAGGGTACATGTGTGCTGCTAGATAAATATGTTTATTAAGTGTATTTTACCGACTACACGAGGGTCATTAAGATGCATATCAACTGTTCACCACCAGTCAAGAATACTTTAATTAATAACACATGACTTGAGCTAAACTCAATATGTATCTCCCCAGAGGTACACATATCTCCCCAGAGGTACACGTATCTCCCCAGAGGTACACGTATCTCCCCAGAGGTACACGTATCTCCCCAGAGGTACACGTATCTCCCCAGAGGTACACATCCCTCCAAGTGTATACCAGTCAAGAGTGATTCATTCAAGATATAGCACAAGTGTACTAAAGTGTACTAAAATAAGCATGAAAGTCACTTCAGTGGAAGACACTGAAAAATTACAGGAAGACACAAGCAGCGTTTTGCAGTGGGCAGTGGAGAACAACATGATGTTCAGTGGTGATATAGAACAGAACTGATGGGACTCACATGTGAGGTAAGGACCCACTAGGGTTGAGGGAGAAGTGGGGATAGTTGAAGAATAGATGGGGGAGAGGAAATAATTGCAGAGAAAGGCAAAGAGTCGGGGCTAGACCCAACAGCAACAATGGAGATAAGTTTCAACTACTTAGGAAGGAATGAAGAACTCAAAATGAACACTGTATACAGAACTCAAGAGGATCTTCAAACAGAGCGAAAGAAACACGTGAAAGACTTGGGAATAATTATGTCAGCTGACCTTTTTTTCAAAGAACACAATAAGACAAAGGTCACGACAGCCAGGAGGATGACAGGGTGGATAATGAGAACCTTCAAAACAAGGGAAATGTTGCCATTGGTCACACTTTTCAAATCGCTAGTTCTCCTGGTCAGGACAGGAGAAATATCAGACCTGGAACAAATTCAGAGATCGTTTACAGCTCCCATAGAGCAAGTAAAGCATTTATATTATTGGGAACGCCTTAGAGTCATAAATATGTACTCACTGGAGAGGAGAAGAGAGAGATACATGACAATATATAATTGGAAAGTACTCGAGGGCCTGGTCCCAAATCTGCACACTGCCATAACAACATACTGGAGTGAGAGACTTGAGAAGAACATAAGAAAGGAGGAACACTGCAGTAGGCCTGTTGGCCCATACTGGGCAAGTGCACAATAAACCCAGTGAGGAGCAGGGGTGCGGTGGGGACAATAAGGGAACACCGTATCAACATCCCTGGCCCCAGATTATTCAACGTCTTACCAGAAGACATCAGAAATACTGCTGGGACAAGTGCAGAAGTTTTCAAGAGGAAACTGGACAAGTATCTTCACCAAGTGCCAGATCAACAAGGCTGTGATGGATATGTGTGGCTGTAGGCTACCAGCAGCAACAGCCTGGTTGACCAGGCTAATACCAGACGAACATGACCCATTCCTGGGCTCCGGGAATAGAGACTCTGGAAACTCATCAAAGATACTATATGAAAGGCAAATTAATAATATCTATATTTACTACAAGTACATGTACAAGGTATACAGACCATAGCTGACATCAGTGACATACTACTATATAGAAAGACCCTTGTTATGCTGAGCATTTCCCGCAAATTAGGTCAGTTTTGTCCCAGGATGCGACCCACACCAGTCGACTAACACCCAGGTACACATTTTACTGATGGGTGAACATAGATAACCGGTGTAAGGAAACACGTCCAATGTTTCCAACCCTTCGCCGCGAATCGAACCCGGACCCTCACCGTATGAAGTGAGAGTTTTTGCCACCAGGGCACGAGGCACAGTAACGCTTGAGTGTCGTAAGATAACGAATCTGATACCAAGTGTCAGTTGTCACACTTGATATTTACAGATGACACAAGTTCTTTTGGGAGATTCTGAGGATAATAATAATAATAAGAAGAAGAATAAAGGTACCGATGGTAACGTATGGAAAATTAGCGTCGTTGTTAGTTACCATAGCTCATATATATGCAAGATTAACGGTAAGTACACAGCAAGGAATAATTAAACTATCAAAATATAAACCAGTCTCCAACACAATTAAGGTTTTCATTATTATTGCGCGCGGCCTCAATAATTATTGCGCGACCTCAGTAATTATTGCACGGCCTCAGTAATTAGTGCACGGCACTTGACTGCGTGTTGCGCGTCCGCACCCCCGCGCAGCACACCGCGAACACTGACCTCAACCCGCAAATTTCTCTCACGCTTCCTTATAGAATTTAGCGGTATTAGTTACTTTTAACAATGTTTATCTCTTTAACTCATCACGTCATTATTAATCTCGACTCCATGTAATAAAGATTTCAACAATATTACACATGGTAAATATTTCACAGTGTAATGTAATTACGCTTAGATCAAAAGTGTATATACACCGGGAAGTTTATGCTAGTGTATATATATACACTGAGAAGTTACTTTAAACGCTATTTTATATCATTGGTAGAATATTCTACCAAGCCTTCACGAGAGACACTATGCGGTTGGTATTGTACTGAAAAGACGTTTCGCTCACTAGGAATTATAGTTTCTTACTAACGTCCCTGGTGCACTGAACGTCTTCTCAAAATGTGTAGACAGCATATTGTGTCCCAGTCACATGTTTAAACCATAGTGTTGGCTTTAAAGTATACCTGACTGGTGAAGTACAGGTGTGAAACAGCTTTTATGACCCGTGTGTAGTCAGTGGGCTTCAGTACTAACAACCCGAGCACTCAGTAATAATAATAATGATAATAATAATAATATGTGATGTCATCATGGTTCTTAAGGATGTTTATGGATGGGGTTGTAAAAGTGAACCCTTGAGTGTCGTCGTAAGATAACGAATCTGATACCAAGTGTCAGTTGTCACACTTGATGTTTAGAGATGACACAAGTTCTTTTTTGAGGTTCTGATGATGATGATGATAATAATAATAATAATAATTATAATAATAATAAAAATAATAATAATAATAATAATTAATAATAATAAAATAATATTAATAATGATATGATGAAAAAAGAAAAAATTATTTTACATTATTATTATTATTATTATTATTATTAATTCAGTAACATAGAAAAAACAATAGGATTACGAGCACTGTCAGGGGATAACTATACCAGGACAAGCACTTGTGCACTACATGTTTGGTGCACTGGATGCTTGCTGGCTGGTGCACTGGATGCTTGCTGGCTGGTGCACTGGATGCCTCGTTCACGTGTGCACTGGATGATGCACTTGTGCACCTGATGCTCGCTGGCTGGTGCACCAATGCTTGCAGCCTAGTGCACTACCTGTTCGCTAGATGCTTGCTAGCTCGTGCACCATCGGTGCAGTGAATGCTTGTTGGTTGGTGCACTACTTGTGCACTTCTAGTACACTAGTGCACTACTTATGCGCTAGTGCACTAATTATGCACAAGTGCACTAGTGAACTTCTAGTACACTACTTATTCACAAGTGCACTACTTGTGCACAAGTGCATTATTTATGCACTAGTGTACTAGTGCACTACTTGTGTACTAGTGCACTACTTGTGCACAAGTGCCTTACTTGTGCACTAGTGTACTAGTGCACTACTTGTGTACTTGTGCACTACTTGTGCACTAGTGCACCACTTGTGCACTAGTACACTACTTGTGTACTACTTGTGCACTAGTGCACTACTTGTGCGCAAGTTCATTACTTATGCACTAGTGCACTACTTGTGTACTTGTGCACTACTTGTGTACTTGTGCACTACTTGTGTACTTGTGCACTACTTGTGCACTACTTGTGCACTTGTGTACTTGTGCACTAGTGTACTAGTGCACTAGTGTACTAGTGCACTAGTGCACTACTTGTGTACTACTTGTGTACTAGTGCACTAATAGTGCACTTGTGTACTTGTGCACTAGTGTACTAGTGCACTAGTGTACTAGTGCACTAGTACACTACTTGTGTACTAGTACACTACTTGTGCACTAGTGTACTTGTGCACTACTAGTGCACTACTAGTGCACTACTTGTGCACCACTTGTGCACTACTTGTGCACTATAGTGCACATTGTGCTACTACTTTTGCACTATTTGCACTACTTGTGCACTACTTCCTTTTATTGTTCCTTATCATGTTTAATCTCACTTTCACTATTTTTATTTTTGACTAGTTCCTATGGTTACTTCTTTCAGATTTCCTATTCCATGTTTATCTCATTACTGGGTTTTCCTTAATTTTGTTCTCTTTACTCAGGTTACGAGTTACCAGGTTCCGGAGGTTACCAGGTTACCCGGAGGTTACCAGGTTACTGAGGTTACCAGGTTACCCGGAGGTTACCAGGTTACCTGGAGGTTACCAGGTTACCCGGAGGTTACCAGGTTACCCGGAGGTTACCAGGTTACCCGGAGGTTACCAGGTTACCCGGAGGTTACCAGGAGGTTACCTGGAGGATACCCGGATGTTACTTGGACGTTACCCGGAGGTTACCTGGAGGTTACCGAGGTTACCTGGAGGTTACCGAGGTTACCCGGAGGTTACCGGACGAGGTTACCCGGAGGTTACCTGAGGTTACCCGGAGGTTACCTGAAGTTACCCGGAGGTTACCTGAGTTACCCGGAGGTTCCTGGAGGTTACCGAGGTTACCTGGAGTTACCGGGAGTACCCGGAGTTACCTTTGAGGTTACCAGTTACCCGGAGGTTACCGGAGGTTACCTGGAGGTTACCCGGGAGGTTACCTGGAAGTTACCTGAGGTTACCTGAGTTACCCGAGTTCCTGAGTTACCCGGAGGTTACCTGGAAGTTACCCGGAGGTTACCTGGAAGTTACCCGGAGGTTACCTGGAGGTTACCTGGAGGTTACCTGGAAGTTACCCGGAGGTTACCCGGAGGTTACCTGGAGGATACCCGGATGTTACTTGGACGTTACACGGAGGTTACCTGGAAGTTACCGGGAGGTTACCTGGAGGTTACCTGGAAGTTACCTGGAGGTTACCTGGAAGTTACCCGGAGGTTACCTGGAGGTTACCCGGAGGTTACCTGGAAGTTACCCGGAGGTTACCTGGAGGTTACCCGGAGGTTACCCGGAGGTTACCAGGTTAACTGGAGGTTACCAGGTTACCCGGAGGTTACCAGGAGGTTACCTGGAGGATACCCGGATGTTACTTGGACGTTACCCGGAGGTTACCTGGAGGTTACCTAGAGGTTATCCGGAGGTTACCTGGAAGTTACCCGGAGGTTACCTGGAGGTTACCTGGAAGTTACCCGGAGGTTACCTGGAAGTTACCCGGAGGTTACCTGGAAGTTACCCGGAGGTTACCTGGAAGTTACCCGGAGGTTACCTGGAAGTTACCCGGAGGTTACCTGGAGGTTACCCGGAGGTTACCTGGAAGTTACCCGGAGGTTACCTGGACGTTACCCGGAGGTTACCTGGAAGTTACCCGGAGGTTACCTGGACGTTACCCGGAGGTTACCTGGAAGTTACCTGGAAGTTACCCGAAGGTTACTTGGATGTTACTCGGTGGTTACCCGGAGGTTACCTGAAGGTTATCTGGTGGTTACCCGGAGGTTATCTGGAGGTTACCCGGAGGTTACCTGAGGTTACCCGGAGGTTACCCGGAGGTTACCTGGTGGTTACCTGGAGGATACCCGGATGTTACCTGGACGTTACCTGGAAGTTACCTGGAGGTTACCCGGATGTTACCTGGAGGTTACCTGATGGTTACGCAGATGTTACCTGGAGATTATCTGGAGGTTACCTGGAGGTTACCTGATGGTTACTCAGATGTTACCTGGAGGTTACCTGGAGGTTACCCGGAGGTTACCTGGAGGTTACCCGGAGGTTACCTGGAGGTTACCTAGAGTTAACATGGTGTTTACCTGGTGTTTACATGGAGTTCACCTTTTGTTTACCTGGAGTCGCTTCCCTAGGTGACCGCATGCGCGGCCCGGTCCCAGACTAGCTCCTTGTTGCTGGCCTGATCTGTCAAACTGTCAGTGCCCGCCACACGCAATCTAGTGTACGCACCACAACCCAATTGATCAGGAATTGTTTTGATTGATCTGTTGAGTACCCTCTTAAAGACAAGTAGGGTTTTGATGGTGATCCCCCTTATGTATGAAGGTAAGGTGTTGAGGAGTCTTGGTTCCTTAACACTTATTGAGTTCTCTCTGTGCATTCGTCGCTTCCCTGCAGGTATCTTGCATCGTTCGACAAGCCTCTTGTGATCACAAGTAGTAATTTCGGTGTGCAGGTTTGGGACCAATCCCTCCATTATCTTCCAGGTGCAGATTATAACGTATCTTTCTCGCCTACGTTCTGAGGAGTACAGTTCTAGGTGCTTGAATGAGTTTACATGAGCTGTAAAGCTTCTGTGTACATTTTGTTATCCCTTGTTTTGAAAGTCTCCTTGCACAGCATTAAGAATAAGTATGATAAGAGCCAAGATGCTAGTAATTAGTAAACCTTGTCACGGCTAATTAAGAGGGCCGGGAGCTGAGATTCATGATCCCCAAGTGAACGGAAGATATACAGTTTAATATAATAAATTTATCTTATAGGGAGGCAAATAAACCAATAATTACATTCCGCCACGCTTAATTATCTGTGATCAGTTTGTGGAAATCATTTTTGTGGTGAGGGAAAAATGAGAGTTGCTGGTGCTGCTGGTGGTGCTTCTGGTGGTGGTGCTGGTGGTGCTGCTGGTGGTGCTTTGGTGGTGCTGCTGGTGGTGCTTCTGTTGGTGATGCTGGTGGTGCTGCTGGTGGGCTGGTGTGGTGGTGGTGGTGCTGCTGCTGGTGGTGCTGCTGGTAGTGCTGGTGGTGGTACGGCTGGTGCTGCTGGTGGTGCTTCTGGTGGTGTTGCTGGTTGTGGTGCTGCTGGTGGTGCTGCTGCTGCTGCTAGTGTTGCTGCTGGTGGTGCTGCTGCTGGTGTACATGGGTAATGAAATACAGAAGCAATAATGTGCGAGGGTTGAATCGTGTCAGCTGATGAGCAGATGTGTGTGTGTATCTACGTACATGTGTGTGTGTATATACGTACATGCTAGTAGGAACAGAAGCACGTTCATGCTCCTGGTGTTCCGTCCAGGAGCTTGACAAAACTCCTGGAGAGCGAAACGTTGTCACAATACCTGTCAGCAAAATTGGTGTTTTCTTTAAACATTGGCACAACATGTGCCATCTTCCATCTGCCTGGCACTGTATCATGTAACGAAATCTTTTAAATAGTCCAAAGTGGATTGTATAACTCGAGAAGTTCTGTTTAAACAGTGGTATCCGGAAGTAATTTCTTAGCTTCCTTTAATGTTACTTCAGTATTCTCCACTTCAGTTATCTGCTTATAAGCAAATTCTTTTATTTATTATACTTTCTTTCGTAAATGCACTCTGAAACTTTCTATTTAATGCCTCTCACATTTCCTCCTCAACTGTCGTGAATTTTCTGTTGTCCATTATTCTTTGTAATTTGTCCTTATCATTTAATTTACTTTTTTGCGAACTTGCTATTTTCTACTCTTTCTTTCTCGACGTCTCCTTCGTCTCGTCTTATAGACAAGTGAAAACTGTCACAGAGAAGACGTTTCTTGAGTGAGTGCATCAACTCTTGGGCAGTGAAGGTCGAACACGCAGTGTGAAGAATTAACAGAAACTATTAAACTTAATGGAACAAGAGGAAGGTGCAGATGATCTGAGTGAACTTGTGAGAATGTTGCAGTTCACAGTGGTTCATACACCCCAACTATATATACATTATATATATATATATATATATATATATATATATATATATATATATATATATAAAACCTGGAGTCTACCTGGAGAGAATTCCAGGGGTCAACGCCCCCGCGGCCCGGTCTGTGACCAGGCCTCCTGTTGGACCAGAGCCTGATCAACCAGGCTGTTACTGTTGGCCGCACGCAGTCCAACGTACGAACCACAGCCCGGCTGATCAGGTACCGACTTGAGGTGCCTGTCCAGTGCCTGCTTGAAGACAGCCAGGGGCTTGTTGGTAATCCCCCTGATGTACGCTGGGAGGCAGTTGAACAATCTTGGGCCCCTCACACTTATTGTGTTGTCCCTCAACGTGCTAGTGGCACCCCTGCTCTTCATTGGGGGGATGTTACATCGCCTGCCGAGATGTATATATATATATATATATATATCAATAACTACACTGCACTAGCCAGGGGTCGAACCCATGATGCTTTGGCCCGCCTCATGATGAGAGAAAACACACGACGCTCTAGTACACTGAACCACACAATCCTTAAGAGTAGCGCATCCAGTAGGACTGAATGTTGTACTCGCTACCCAAGGACATACGGTGGTGTGGACGCCTCTAAGTTAATTTCATGAAATTAGCTTAATTCTGATTCATAATATATGCTGGAAATGTTTGTTATGTATAATGGAAAAAAAAATTCCAGTTTGGGTGAGTATAACCGGAGGTTAACTAGTATAAATTAACTAATATAAATTATAGAATTAAGAGGTATTGTTTGTATGAAATATTTATTTTGGTAGGACTGGTGTTCCTCGCTAGTAATAATAAATCTGAACTCAAAAGTATATAACGCCAAAGGAGAATGACTCATCAATTTTTTTTCTTGGGGCGCTGAGAGTCTGCGGCACTGAGTCTGCGGCACTGAGAGTCTGCGGCACTGAGAGTCTGCGGCACTGAGAGTCTGCGGCACTGAGAGTCTGCGGCACTGAGAGTCTGCGGCACTGAGAGTCTGCGGCACTGTTTAATTAAAAAAAAAAAAAAAACGCTGGCAGTTCCCAGCATGTGCAACAGTTGGGTATCTTTAATGAGGAAACGTTTCGCCTACACAGTAGGCTTCTTCAGTCAAATACAAAGAGAACAGTGGAAATGAAATAAAGATGTAATCAGTCCATCAACCTTGGAGAAAAAGTATTTGATGTGGTCAGTTACACTCTGTACATCGGTGTTCGTAATATGGGATGCTTGAAGGTAAGACACACAGGCAACTTTATTCCGATAAAGTTGCCTAACTGTTGCCTGTGTGTTTTACCAACCTGTCGGTATTATATACCATTTTGATATTCACAATGGGATCCTTGTCCTGAAGCATTTAGTTATTTTACTGCCTTGAACTTTGCCTTGCTTACGTTGTTGCTATATTATGTTGTTGCTGCCCTGTACTTTATGTATTGTTACCAGTGGCGCATCTTGCATTGTTTTCGTGCTGGCTTGGTAATGCCACCAGCGTGTGTTAGGTGTTTTATGATGGCATATACTTACGGTGCTGCTGGTGTATTGATCATTTTATTGGTATTGAATATCGTCGCACTTTATCTGCTGCACAACTAATCCACAAGAATCTGAAGTCTGAACCTTCAAACAACAGGGAGTCGAAATATGTAGTTTCTTTACAATTTTCTGTTTTCTTGTCAACATGTGAGATGCTCTTAGGCATCTTTATGTATATATTATTGTACTACTATTTAGGATTAGGGTGACGAGATCTTTAATCTATTGTTTTCCTTGTTATGCCCTCTAAAATCTGCTGTGTACACAAGGTTCTTTTTTAATGAGGTGATACGTTGCTACCATGTACAAGTGTCTTGAACCTTTGTTAGCCGTGTTGCCTGCTGTCACTCCTTGGGGTAATGACTTTGGCCTTAAAGTAATTCCTTAATTTAAAAAATCCTGATATTTTGCAATCATTTTTCAGTGCAGCGCTGCCAGCTGGCAAGACGGTACGTAGGGAAAGGCAGTCCCATCAGATAAGATAAGCCCAGTGGCTTACGCGACGGTCTGGAGTTTTGAGACTCTCTGACCGCGGGTTCGAACCCCACCCGTGGTATTGTAAGATAAGATTTCGTTCGGATTTTTAACCGCAGATGGTTAGCCATCCAGGATAACCCAAGAAAGTCAGTGCGTCATCGAGGACTGTCTGTCTTATTTCCATTGGGGTCCTCAATCTTGTCCCCCAGGATGCGACCCACACCAGTCGACTAACACCCAGGTACCTATTTGCTGCTAGGTGAACAAAACAACAGGTGTAAAGAAACGCGTCGAAATGTTTCCACCCCGCCGGGAATCCAACCCGGGCCCTCCGTGTGTGAAGCAAGAGCTTTAGCCACCATGCACACTGCCCATCTGAAGGATGCAATAAAACCCCACGGGATGGGGGTGGGGCGTGCTCTGAGTACATATTATATTTGAGGTACATCACACAACCACTTCTTGCATTTCCTCTATTCAGCCAAGATGGCAGTTATAGACTGCAGTTGAAGAGGCCCGCAACTGTGCTGTGAATAACTGCCTGCTTTAAATATCAGCAAATCAGAGTGAAAGGTTGGCTCCAAATGCATTGAGTAAATGTCAAAATTCTTGGCCTGGCGCACACATACTGGTCATGTTTTGCATGTGACCTAAGTCAGTAGCAGTGAGCAAGTTCACTTTGCTCTGTCACTTATTTTAATTATTATTTGTATGGTATCTGCATATAATGTTGCTCTGTTGCACGTTGTGCAAACTATAAATGTCGGTGGTGGGAATATACGGAATACGGTACTCAAAAAAAATGCCCCTAATGTTTGTCTTTGTCTTTATTACCCTTGGTTCATTCCTGTAGTACCTAGCCTTTATAACCCTTGGTTCATTCCTGTAGTACCTAGCCTTTATTACCCTTGGTTCATTCCTGTAGTACATAGCCTTTATTACCCTTGGTTCATTCCTGTGGTACCTAGCCTTTATTACCCTTGGTTCATTCCTGTAGTACCTAGCCTTTATTACCTTTGGAGCATTCCTGTAGTACATAGTCTTTATTACCCTTGGTTCATTCTGTAGTACCTAGCCTTTATTACCCTTGGTTCATTCCTGTGGTACCTAGCCTTTATTACTTTTGGATCATTCCTGTAGCACCTAGTCTTGACTTACTCCCAGGTGTCTAGCCTTGACTTACTCCCAGGTACCAGCCTTGACTTACTCCCAGGTACCAGTCTTGACTTACTCCCAGGTATCTAGCCTTGACTTACTCCCAGGTACCTAGCCTTGACTTTCTCCCAGGTACCAGCCTTGACTTACTCCCAGGTATCTAGCCTTGACTTACTCCCAGGTATCTAGCCTTGACTTACTCCCAGGTACCTAGCCTTGACTTACTCCCAGGTACCAGTCTTGACTTACTCCCAGGTATCTAGCCTTGACTTACTCCCAGGTATCTAGCCTTGACTTACTCCCAGGTACCTAGCCTTGACTTACTCCCAGGTACCAGTCTTGACTTACTCCCAGGTATCTAGCCTTGACTTACTCCCAGGTACCTAGCCTTGACTTACTCCCAGGTACCAGCCTTGACTTACTCTCAGGTACCTAGCCTTGACTTACTCCCAGGTACAAGCTTTGACTTACTCCTCAGGTACCTAGCCTTGACTTACTCCCAGGTACCTAGCCTTGACTTACTCCCAGGTACCTAGCCTTGACTTACTCCCAGGTACCTAGCCTTGACTTACTCCCAGGTACCTAGCCTTGACTTACTCCCAGGTACAAGCTTTGACTTACTCCCAGGTACCTAGCCTTGACTTACTCCCAGGTACAAGCTTTGACTTACTCCCAGGTACCTAGCCTTGACTCACTCCCAGGTACCTAGCCTTGACTTACTCCCAGGTACCTAGCCTTGACTTACTCCCAGGTACCTAGCCTTGACTCTCCAGGTACCTAGCCTTGACTTACTCCCAGGTACCTAGCCTTGACTTACTCCCAGGTACCTAGCCTTGACTTACTCCCAGGTACCTAGCCTTGACTTACTCCCAGGTACCTAGCCTTGACTTACTCCCAGGTACCTAGACTTGACTTACTCCGAGGTACTAGACTTGACTTACTCCCAGGTACCAGCCTTGACTTACTCCCAGGTACCAGCCTTGACTTACTCCCAGGTAACAGCCTTGACTTACTCCCAGGTACTAGAAAACTATCATTTGTATGTGTTCTTTAATAACATTTGTATAGTGAATGGTGTCAGTCGTGTTTGGCTAATAAATAGTGTTTACATATGTATGTGTGGTGTGTATAGTGTTAGCCTAGTGAAGGGATGACGATCGTATCTATGGCGCCAGAAAAAAGATATTGAGATGCAGCATCCACTGACCCCCCCCCCCTCCTCCCACAAGAATATATTGTTTCATTTTTGACCATCTCTTTTCTCCAGATAAATCTTAAGGCATAAAAAAATATCAGAAAAAATAGTCTGACTTAACCTTATCTTAGCTAATCGTAGCTTAGCTTTGCCGGGCGATAAATGGATTGTGATGGGTTGATGGGAGCGCAACCCAGATCTCTCTCCTCGCTACTATCTACACTCCTGTTCCACAAACATACATGGCATGCTCACTATTTTAGCTGCTAGCAATACTGCATAAAACATAATTTGAAACAGCCCGCATATCCATAAAACATAGCCCACATATACATAAAACATAATATACAGCACATAAGATAAATGTGGAATATGTTGAGTCCCGCGCATGGGGCGTGTGAGTCAAGGGATCATAATTCCTCAAAGGATCAGTGTGGAACACTACGTGGGTTTGACACCAGCTGGGAGGAGCACCGGGGTTCCGGATGACAGTTCTGCCATCTTTGCAGACCCAGTGATCACGTAAGTATCCGGGTAATGATAGAATTAACTCTTGTCATTGGCTTCGCTATGCTCAAATAATAAATAATAAACTACTAATGCGAATAATAAAAAGCATGAAATCTTTATCGATTAAAATACAATGTTGTTTACTGGTTAAGAGATTTGTAAATTTCACTACTATTAACTATTGTTCTGACTTTACATTATTTGTATTGCATCATCTGTTTTCAGCTTATCTGCAATGTCAGCTAAACTAGCAAAGTAAGAAGCATTCAAATGAAAACAGAGATTTTCAAGAATCGTGAAATGAATGATTTTGGATGATCAAAACGAGTGATTGTTCATTTTATGTTCGGAAACAGTGAGATATGCACGAGTTTCTCAGGACAGAGGCATTATCAAGTGTACATAAATGGCTTTGCCATTAAAATGGGAAATTTCTCGAGACATTACGAAGACAAAATTCAGTCAAATGTTTTGACGAAATTTGTTTTAGGTAGTTCCAAGTTGTTGCTGGTTTTGAGATTGACAGTTTTTGCTCAACTTGGAAAAGCCTCTCAATGATGAAGCGTTTAAATAGTCGTGGGTAGAATGCGCTCCTTTTCTTTTTTGACTTTTCCAGAAAAGGAAAAAAGTCAGCGAATTAAGGATTTGCCAGTGAGTAGAAATACAGTAAAGCAGAATACTGAAGGAAAAAAAACAGCAGCTAACAAAGGATGTTGTTTCATGTAAATTCCTGATATTACGTCGTCAGCTAGGCTAGCCATTATTACTTGATTTTGTATGGATGATGAGATATAAGAACTGGTTGGTAACTTTTCTGAAACATACCACAGTGGCTGAAATAAAGTGTCTAATCGACAGGTTAACCTTTCAAAAATAGTCTATGACGACTAATGGTGCACCCAACATGACTGGTTCAGAAACAGGTTTTGTAAACGTGTTTGTAAAATATGTGGAGCATCTACTGATAGGCTTTCATTATATTGTACACGAGGACGAGGCTTTGTGTACAAAATCTGTTGAGGAAGTTATGAAAATTGTAACAGTAAATTTTATTTCTGTGCTTTGAAAAAAAAAAACAGAATTTAATGAGCGAAGTGGATTCGGTGTATGAATACACAGGATTGCTTGTGTACAACAATGTTCATTGACTTAGTCGAGGTTCCGTCCTTAGTCCATGATTTGTTGAGGTTGATGAAATCTGTTTTTTTTGACAAATGATAAATTTTCTTGCCAAGAATTTTCTAACGGGTGGATTTTGGTAGCCTAAAAATCTTTGAAATCAAACTGAAAATTTCTGAATGTCATGTCGAAGGCACTTTTAAATATTTCCCAAGGTATAAAAAAACTGATCTCGAAATTCGTGCAAAAAGATATATATAGATCCTTCAAATGCAATTTTCGACATCACTAATTCACCTTCAGTACAATTTGTTTTATGATTTACTAAGTTTAAGTAATATGAAGAAACTTGGAAGTTCATAAACCGTGCAGACGGTAGGTCATAAACCGTGCAGATGGTAGGTTATAAACCGTGCAGATGGTAGGTCATAAACCGTGCAGACGGTAGGTCATAAACCATGCAGATGGTAGGTCATAAACCGTGCAGATGGTAGGTCATAAACCGTGCAGATGGTAGGTCATAAACCGTGCAGATGGTAGGTCATAAACCGTGTAGATGGTAGGTCATAAACCGTGCAGATGGTAGGTCATAAACCGTGCAGATGGTAGGTCATAAACCGTGCAGATGGTAGGTCATAAACCGTGCAGATGGTAGGTCATAAACCGTGCAGACGGTAGGTCATAAACCGTGCAGATGGTAGGTCATAAACCGTGCAGATGGTAGGTCATAAACCGTGCAGATGGTAGGTCATAAACCGTGCAGATGGTAGGTCATAAACCGTGCAGACGGTAGGTCATAAACCGTGCAGATGGTAGGTCATAAACCGTGTAGATGGTAGGTCATAAACCGTGTAGATGGTAGGTCATAAACCGTGCAGATGGTAGGTCATAAACCGTGTAGATGGTAGGTCATAAACCGTGTAGATGGTAGGTCATAAACCGTGCAGATGGTAGGTCATAAACCGTGGAGATGGTAGGTCATAAACCGTGCAGATGGTAGGTCATAAACCGTGTAGATGGTAGGTCATAAACCGTGCAGACGGTAGGTCATAAACCGTGCAGATGGTAGGTCATAAACCGTGCAGATTTAAGAGACCGGTTAATGACCTGATCAGAGCCAAGAATTACAGATGACATTCTGAAACTTTGAATTTCATTCCTGAAACTTCTATCTGTCTGAAAAAAATTAATATCAGTATTAACAGTATTTACATCTACATATTCATGAGTGTCATTAATCTCAACAGCGAATTTCGTCAAGCCTAATTCAATATCCTACATATTTTTAACTTTTTATCCAGTTTGGAAAATAAATTGGGCTTTTTAAACTAACTTTGATACAATAATCACGAATTTGATCTTGTTAGTCTCTATCACATTATTTTTTTTTTAAATCTTATGATCAGTATTTTGCCTAAATAACTTTGAAGAATTGAATGATATATGATACCTAGCAGTCATACTGTGGTGCATGTAATGACACTGATCTTTCTTAATGCATATATATATATATATATATATATATATATATATATATATATATATATATATATATATATATATATATATATATGTATAAAATATAAATATAATATCAAATAATGAAATGCTAGTGAGAAATTTCCATACAGTCATACAAATTATATTTACATTGGAGTTTTTAGAGGTTTCTGCTTGCGTTCAGTGTTGCTCTGCAGCACCAGTGTTGCTCTCCAGCACCAGTGTTGCTCTCCAGCACCAGTGTTGCTCTCCAGCACCAGTGTTGTCTCCAGCACAGTGTTGCTCTCCAGCACCAGTGTTGCTCTCCAGCACCAGTGTTGCTCTCCAGCACCAGTGTTGCTCTCCAGCACCAGTGTTGCTCTCCAGCACCAGTGTTGCTCTCCAGCACCAGTGTTGCTCTCCAGCACCAGTGTTGCTCTCCAGCACCAGTGTTGCTCTCCAGCACCAGTGTCGTTCTCCAGCACCAGTGTTGCTCTCCAGCACCAGTGTCGTTCTCCAGCACCAGTGTTGCTCTCCAGCACCAGTGTTGTCTCCAGCACCAGTGTTGCCTCTCAGCACCAGTGTTGTTCCAGCACCAGTGTTGCTCTCCAGCACCAGTGTTGCTCTCCAGCACCAGTGTTGCTCTCCAGCACCAGTGTTGCTCTCCAGCACCAGTGTTGGTCTCCAGCACCAGTGTTCAGCAGTAGTCGACCGCCAGGTTTTCCTGATATCTCTTCACCGTGATGCTAAGTCTTGGTGGAATCATTCACCGTATTCGTTATTAACGTCATCGAGATTTCGCAGTAAAAAATCAAAGAATATGGGAAAAGTAATTCTGAGGGACATCCGACATTCCGGTAGATATGATGTCAATATCTCTAATACAATATTTCTGTAATTATCACTATGATGACTTCCCAAGAAACCTGCGCAAGTGTTCTTGAATGTCGCCCATGTTCTTAGCTCAGCATCTTGGAAACTTTCGTCAAAATGATGAACATTTAGCAACCTCAAAATCTGAGGTCCGGTGAAGAAACCTCCTTCAGTTTGGCATCACTTTGGGAAGCCTCTCCTTCGGATAGGTAAACACTGCAGCTTCTTTGGCCAAAACCTTGGCGATGTTTTTAACGAAGTCTAGCTTGATGTGTATAAGTGGACAAGGCATGTCCTCTGAATCGACTGTTGACCTGTATTGAAGGTTCTTCACGCCTGCTTCAAACGTTTCTCGAGTTGACCAAGTATTATACGTTGAATGTAGACTGCTTTGTATTTCGACTGTCTTACAGGCACAGGAAACAATGGTACTTTGTAAAAGCACCTTGCAGTCCCATTAACAACCTATTTTTTTAGGTCACAAAATATTTAAAATCAAACTTCTCATATTCGATCAGTGACAAGCTTTTGTATTGTGTTATGTTTCTTTGAAGTCTCTAACGAGAGTAAAGACAGACTTAGTAGGGTGTTGCTGATTTGTTTTACTGGGATCAATAAAAAGGCCACATTGCAGGATCACAATGTTTATCCTGAGCATCTATAAGTCCATAACATCACAATAGTAACATGATTTTTCCAATTTGGAGTAAGTTTCTAGGCTTTTCTGTTGCTTTCAGAACAAATTAGTTCTTGTGTCTGGGCGCAGTAAATTCCACTGGCACAATCTCCAACAAGTTAGCTCTGACTGTTTCTTGGATAAATTAAGATCGTTAAGATAACTTTGAGTCACTAGATGTGGTTATTGGTTGTTGACTCCAGTTGGCTCAAACTCGGAATCTTATTGGCTTCGTCATCGTCCCAGGAAACATTTCCAGGATGGTGGTGGTACTGGAACAGGGGATCCTCTGAGTGTTCCAGAAGCCTGATTGCAGAAGGAAGACTTGGATATGCTATTTTGGATGTGTTTTTTGTCGAAAATTCCGACATTCTTGTGATACAGAAATAATAATCCATGATGTGAGCCTTTGGTTCCCTCCATACCAACGGAACCACCCATGGCATGTATGACTCCTTCCAGCAAACCACTCAACGGAAGCACCCATGGCATGTATGACTCCTTCCAGCAAACCACTCAACGGAAGCACCCATGGCATGTATGACTCCTTCCAGCAAACCACTCAACGGAACCACCCATGGCATGTATGACTCCTTCCAGCAAACCACTCAACGGAACCACCCATGGCATGTATGACTCCTTCCAGCAAACCACTCAACGGAAGCACCCATGGCATGTATGACTCCTTCCAGCAAACCACTCAACGGAAGCACCCATGGCATGTATGACTCCTTCCAGCAAACCACTCAACGGAACCACCCATGGCATGTATGACTCCAGCAAACCACTCAACGGAACCACCCATGGCATGTATGACTCCTTCCAGCAAACCACTCAACGGAACCACCCATGGCATGTATGACTCCTTCCAGCAAACCACTCAACGGAAGCACCCATGGCATGTATGACTCCTTCCAGCAAACCACTCAACGGAAGCACCCATGGCATGTATGACTCCTTCCAGCAAACCACTCAACGGAACCACCCATGGCATGTATGACTCCAGCAAACCACTCAACGGAACCACCCATGGCATGTATGACTCCTTCCAGCAAACCACTCAACGGAACCACCCATGGCATGTATGACTCCTTCCAGCAAACCACTCAACGGAACCACCCATGGCATGTATGACTCCAGCAAACCACTCAACGGAACCACCCATGGCATGTATGACTCCTTCCAGCAAACCACTCACATACAATCCATTAATGATGAAACAGTCTCATCAATCCATAAAAATCAAGCAAACCCATAAATCATCTTCCATAAATTACCAACCACTCAGATAATAATACAGTTGAACAGTAACATGGGTGAAGGTTGAGTTGTATTTCACAGAAACGGAACGTGTTCCAACAACACTGACTTAACATTTACATACGGCGTCACAAAGTTAACTAGGAGAACATGTTTTGAAACATGAAATGAATCTTCGTTGAGCAGTGTTAAGGAGTAGACTTACTGATGGTGATGTTACAACACTGGTGTTGTTGTTACAACACTGGTGGTGTTGTTACAACACTGGTGGTGGTGTTACAACACTGGTGTTGTTACAACACTGGTGTTGTTACAACACTGGTGGTGGTGTTATAACACTGGTGTTGTTGTTACAACACTGCTGCTTTTACAACACTGGTGGTGCTGTTACAACACTGGTGGTGTTGTTACAACACTGGTGGTGCAAGCATAGCTGTTACAACACTGGTGGTGCAAACATGGCTGTTACAACACTGATGGTGCAAACATGGATGTTACAACACTGGTGGTGCAAGCATAGCAGTTACAACACTGGTGGTGCAAGTAGTGCTGTGACAACACTGGTGGTGCAAGCATGGCTGTTACAACACTGGTGGTGCAAGCATGTCTCTTACAGCACTGGTGGTGCTAGCATAGCTCTTACAACACTGGTGATGCGAGCATTGCTGTGACAACACTGGTGACGCGAGCAGTGCTGTTACAACACTAATGATGCGAGCATTGCTGTTACAACACTGGTGATGCGAGCAGTGCTGTGACAACACTGGTGATGCGAACAGTGCTGTGACAACACTGGTGATGCGAGCAGTGTTGTGACAACACTGGTGATGCGAGCAGTGCTGTGACAACACTGGTGATGCGAGCAGTGCTGTGACAACACTGGTGATGCGAGCAGTGCTGTGACAACACTGGTGATGCGAGCAGTGCTGTGACAACACTGGTGATGCGAGCAGTGCTGTGACAACACTGGTGATGCGAGCAGTGCTGTGACAACACTGGTGATGCGAGCAGTGCTGTGACAACACTGGTGATGCGAGCAGTGATGTGACAACACTGGTGATGCGAGCAGTACTGTGACAACACTGGTGATGCGAGCAGTGCTGTGACAACACTGGTGATGCTAGCAGTGCTGTGACAACACTGGTGATGCGAGCAGTGCTGTGACAACACTGGTGATGCGAGCAGTGCTGTGACAACACTGGTGATGCGAGCATTGCTGTGACAACACTGGTGATGCGAGCATTGCTGTGACAACACTGGTGATGCGAGCATTGCTGTGACAACACTGGTGATGCTAGCATTGCTGTGACAACACTGGTGATGCGAGCATTGCTGTGACAACACTGGTGAGGCGAGCATTGCTGTGACAACACTGGTGATGCGAGCACAGCTGTTACAACACTGGTGATGCGAGCATTGCTGTGACAACACTGGTGCTGCGAGCATTGCTGTGACAACACTGGTGATGCGAGCATTGCCGTGACAACACTGGTGATGCGAGCAGTGCCGTGACAACACTGGTGATGCGAGCAGTGCCGTGACAACACTGGTGATGCGAGCAGTGCTGTGACAACACTGGTGATGCGATCAGTTCCGTGACAACACTGGTGATGCGAGCATTGCTGTGACAACACTGGTGATGCGAGCATTGCTGTGACAACACTGGTGATGCGAGCATTGCTGTGACAACACTGGTGATGCGAGCAGTGGTGTGACAACACTGGTGATGAGCAGTGCGTGACAACACTGGTGATGCGAGCAGTGCGTGACAACACTGGTGATGCGAGCAGTGCTGTGACAACACTGGTGAGCGACAGTTCCGTGACAACACTGGTGATGCGAGAGTGCTGTGACAACACGGTGATGCACACGACAACATTGCGTGAAACACTGGTGATGCGAGCAGTGCTGTGACAACTGGTGATGCGAGCAGTGCTGTGACAACACTGGTGATCGGCAGTGCTGTGACAACACTGTGATGCGGCAGTGGTGCAACACTGGTGATGCGAGCAGTGCTGTGACAACACTGGTGAGCGAGCATGTGTGACAACACTGGTGATGCGAGCATGCTGTGACAACCTGGTGATGCGAGCATGCGTGACAACACTGGTGTGCGGCGTGCTTGACAACACTGGGATGTGACGTGCGTGACAACACTGGTGATGCGAGCAGTGCGTGACAACACTGGTGATCGAGCAGTCCGTGACAACATGGTGATGCGGCATGCGGACAACACTGGTGATGCGGCAGTCGGCCTGGTGATGCGAGCATGCTGTGACAACACTGTGAGCGGCATGCTGTGACAACGGTGATGCGAGCATGTGTGACAACACTGGTGATGCGGCGCGTGACAACACGGTGATGCAGCATTGTGACAACACTGGGATGCGACAGTGCGTGACAACTGTGACAGTGTGTACAACTGGTGATGCAGCGTCGTGACACACTGGTATCGAGCAGTGCACAACACTTGATGCAGCATGCTGGACAACACTGGTGATGAGCAGTGCTGTGCCACTGATCGAGCAGTGCGTGACACACTGGTGATGAGTGCGTGACAACTGGTGAGCAGTGCTGACAACACTGTGAGCGAGAGTGTGTACACATGGTGATGCGAGGTGTGACAACACTGGTGATGCAGCAGTGTGACAACACTGGTGATGCGAGCATGCTGGACACACTGGTGTGCGAGCATGACACATGATGCGAGCAGCGTGACAACACTGGTGATGCAGTGCTGCACACTGGTGATGCGAGCAGTGGACAACACTGATGCGAGCATGCTGTGACAACACTGGTGTGCGGCATTGCTTGACAACACTGGTGATGCAGCATGCGTGACAACACTGGTGATGCGAGCATGCGTGACACACTGGTGATGCGAGCAGGCTGTGACACACTGTGATCGACAGTCGGACCACTGGTGATGGCGTGCTGTGACAACAGTGATGCGAGCATTGTGACAACACTGTGATGCGAGCATGTGTACAAGGTGCGGCAGTGCTGTGACAACACTGGTGATGCGAGCAGTGGTGACACACTGGTGATGAGCAGGCTTACACTGGTGATGCAGCATGTGTGACAACACTGGTGATGCGACAGTGTGACACACGTATCCAGAGCAGTTGTGACACGTGATGCGGCAGTGCGGACAACACGGATGCAGCAGTGCTGTGACAACACTGGTGATGCAGCAGTGACAACACGTGTGCAGCGTGCTTGACACACTGGTATCGAGCATGCTGGACAACACTGGTGAGCGAGCAGTTGACACACGGTGTGCAGCATGCGTGACACACTGGTATCGAGCAGGCTGCACCGGGATGCGAGCAGGCTGTGACAACACGTGATGCGAGCAGTGCCGGAGACCTGTGCCAGGTGAGCATGCTGACACATGGTGGGGCGTGTGACAACACTGGTGATGCCAGTGCGACAACACTGTGATGCGAGCAGTGCGACACACTGGTGTGGCATTGTGACAACTGGTGATGGACAGCTGTGACACATGGTGATGCGTGCATTGCCGGGACCACTGGTGATCAGCGTGCGTGACACACGGTGATGCGAGCATGCTGTGACAACACTGGTGATGAGCAGCTGTGAAAACTGGTGTGCGAGCAGCTGTGACACACTGGTGATGAGCAGGTGACAACACTGGTGATGCGTCTGACACACTGGTATCACAGTCGTGAACCTGCGAGCAGTGTGACAACACTGGTGATGCGAGCATTGCTGTGACAACACTGGTGATGCGAGCAGTGCTGTGACAACACTGGTGATGCGAGCAGTGCTGTGACAACACTGGTGATGCGAGCAGTGCTGTGACAACACTGGTGATGCGAGCAGTGGTGTGACAACACTGGTGATGCTAGCAGTGCTGTGACAACACTGGTGATGCGAGCAGTGCTGTGACAACACTGGTGATGCTAGCAGTGCTGTGACAACACTGGTGATGCGAGCAGTGCTGTGACAACACTGGTGATGCGAGCAGTGCTGTGACAACACTGGTGATGCGAGCAGTGCTGTGACAACACTGGTGATGCAACAATAAAGAAAATCTTTCGAAGAATAAAATAAGCTTATTTTTCCTTTTCTTGTTTTGTTTTACACTGATGCAAAGCTTATTATTTCAGTGTCACATTTTATATCTTGTTTATGTGGCACAACACTGTATACAAATAACGTTAATTTTCAATTATCTTTTTTTACAAAATTGGTATTAAAAATAATTGAACAGATATTGTTTAATGTTTTCATTTATTTCATTGTCTTAAAGCTTTGTTAATAAAATAATGGATGAATTTAACTCGGCAACTAGAATGACGAAATCATAATAAGAAAATAAAGAAGGAACATTGCAGCAGGTCTACTGGCCCACGCGAGGCACGTCCAAGTCACCTCCCGGCTTAAACCAATGACCCACCTAGTCAGGTCAGGTCACATTCACTTAAGGGAGGAGCACGGCAACTGACCTAGTAGCACAAGCTAGTCAGGTCCAACTCACACCTACCCACACCCACTCAGGTATTTATCTAACCTATTTTTAAAACTACACAACGTTTTAGCCTCTATAACGGTACTCGGGAGTTTGTTCCACTCATCGACAACTCTATTACCAAACCAATGCTTTCCTATATCTTTCCTGAATCTGAATTTTTCCAACTTAAAACCATTGCTGCGAGTCCTGTCTTGGCTAGATATTTTCAGCACGCTATTTACATCCCCTTTATTTATTCCTGTTTTCCATTTATACACATCAATCATATCCCCCTAATTCTACGCCTTTCTAGAGAGTGCAGATTCAGGGCCCTCAGTCTATCATCATAGGGAAGATTTCTGATACATGGGATCAACTTAGTCATCCTCCTTTGTACGTTTTCCAGAGCATTTATATCCATTCTGTAATACGGTGACCAAAACTGTGCAGCATAATCTAGATGAGGCCTAACAAAGATATATAGAGTTGAAAACAACTTGAGGACTTCTATTATTTATACTTCTTGATATGAAGTCAAGGATTCTGTTAGTTTTATTGGAACACTTATGCACTGTTGTCTTGGTTTCAGATTACTACTAACCAGAACTCCTAAATCCTTCTCTCAATCAGTAATATTAAGATCTACATTATTTAGTTTATATGAGGCATAGGTATTTTCTTGTGTAATGTTTAGAACTTTGCATTTATCTATATTAAACTGCATCTGCCACTTCTCCGACCACTGCATCAGTCTATTCAAATCCTCCTGGAGTGCTCTAATGTCCTCATTTGAATGAATTAAGCGATTTATTTTTGTGTCATCAGCAAACTTGCTTTTGTTCATATTACCCCTCCACCACTTTCTTGTGCCCTCCCTGTCTGCCTGCCTATAAATACCCCTTCCACCTGTCCTTTGTGTTAGTGTGACTTTGTAAATGGTCCAAGTCGGACCGAAACGTCGTCGTAACTCCTCTCTTTTTATATGTGCGGGTTGTGTGTTATTGTTCCAGTCACTGTATTGTGCCTTTTTTGTTATTTATGTCACTATTCATTCCCTCATCAGTGTCGTCTATATAAGTTGCGAACATGAAAGGGTCCTACACTGACCCTGCGGAACACCGCTCGTTTCGTGCCCCCATTCTGATTTTCCTCATCGATGCAAACTCTCTGTCGCCTATCTGTCAACCATGCCTCTACCCAGGAAAAAATTCTCCTATTCCGTATGCCTTAATTTTCCTCAATAGCCTCTATCAAAAGCCTTACAAGTACATATACACAATATCAT
>WNWK01013266.1:0-56069 GCA_009830355.1 Cherax destructor
TCTGGATGTTCTGTGTCGCCTCGTACCCTCGTACCTGGCAATATAAGTTATAGCACTGTCTTTCCTAAATGATGTGTGGCACATTTCAGGGTGGAACTTACAGGACGGAGGTTGCATTTGCCTGTTTTCATATGGGCACGGCATTTTCTGGGGTGATCATAATTGCATGTCCCATCTGATTTCCCAGATTTTCCATGCCTTAGATACCTAGTGCATAATATTCACATAGGCCTGGTTTCCGTTTGCCCTGTTTTTTGGACTGTGTTCCCCATTGGTGGGTGTGTTACTGTCTCGTGTCTGTCTTCGTTACTAGTGCTAACAATGGAGCCTTCAACTGTTTCCGGTAATTTATTTTCAGTATTTCCCTGGGCATCCCCTTGTTTACTATCTACCGTATTATTGCTAGTTTGTAACACTGTTTTTTGTGTGTCCTTATCTACACCTGTTTCCCCATCATTTATTTCACTAGAGCTACTGTCCTCTTCAGGTCACCATCATTTATTTCCCCATTCTTACAATTACTGTCAACCATTTCAACATCTGTACCAGGGGTAGCACCATCTGGCCCTGATTTTTCACTTTCCCAACTGTTATAGAAAGCTGTCATGTTTTTTTATGAAGTCCGATTTGGTGTTGCCATCTTTTAATATGTATGTGATTTTATTCCACAGTTCGGTCTCATTTGGACATACCCAAAAACACTTCCCTTGTTTAATATCTCGTGTAGTAGATTTTGGATGTCTACACAAGGGCGTGGCAGCATTTACCACAAAAGTTGCATGTAATCCATGCACTGGAACGTTTGTTTGCGTTTTTGCATACTACACAGGGTTTCATGATTTATTTTGTTAGTTGTTTTACTGTATATTCTACTAATGGCTTCCTGAAGTGGTGATCTGTCTATTTGTATCGTATATATTTATTTGCATGTGTAAGTGTTTGGACAATCTTACCATAGGTATATTTCTATGCACCAAGGATGGTTAGATGTGTTTTAACCGTCCTTTTCTGCTCTAGTAACTTGCTGGGTAGCGTAGAGGTAGGTGAGGTATACAGCTGTTGACTAGCTGGGGTTCACAGCAGGCAGCGTGAGGTGCGCCAAAACCAGCCCGGTAGAGGAGCTTGTTAACTGGAAGGCCACAGGTCTAGAAGTTAGAGTGAGGCATTGCTGTGTATGTCTAACTTGAGACAGTGCCCTCTGGTGGGCATTGAGGGGAACTAGGCCCACACCAGATTCGCTTCAAGGGTGGACTATGAGAAGTAGCAGTAGGATTATTGTCTACACATGAACCACCACTGTGACCACAAATGCAGGTTTTTACAAACAAATCTCACACCAGAGTAGCTGTGCTCTAGCTCACGTCCTTAGTATAAAGCGTTACATCACGTCTCGAGTTTGAATGATGTGGTACTTGTGTTCTGATCTTCTGAAATAAGGAGTTTACATCATCTACTTTCTTCACCACTTCTAAAGCCCCCTCCCCGTAAATCTGGCTTGTAAAGCCAGATTTACACTGGTAATTGTGTCTGGACAAGATTTACAAGCATGTTCAGACTTTAGTTTCAGTTCTGAATGATCTAGAAAAGTTATTCTTTTCATTATGCTCTTTCGATACCATTTGAGAGCTTACTAAGTTTTTTATTTGTTGTTGCAAATTAACGAGCAGTCTTTAGTTGTTGTTTCATTAATACAAGAGTTGTATTAACTGAAGGAGTCTGTTTGCCTAACCAAACCTTCAAGATGATCTAGAGGTCCTCAAATCTTATGTATAATGTGTCGTTCTAGGTAGCGGGAATAAATGATAAGGCTTTGGAGGCTTCTTTCTTTATTGAGAGATCGTGGGGTACACAGACAGTTTGTGCCCTTGGCCCAGAAGGGCCATGCCCAGCAAGGGAGAGAGGATTAGGCCTTGTTCACTCTAGGATGCCTGAACGAGAAGTGAGAGAGAGGCGGGGGTGGGCAGGCTGAAGTAGCATGCCCACCAGGCTTGCCATCTGCGGGAAACTATGGGAACTAGGCATGTAGGCTTACTGGCTACATTTTGCTCGGTCACCTACCCATGGTCGACCCTGACCATGACTGGCTGTAAAAAAAACTCGGTCTCTCTCTCACAGGAACAGGGCATGGAACACAAAATAAAAACATATATATGTACATATGTGGACATGGAAAAAAAAACTCCCTACAGAGAGGGAAGAAAAAAAATGTGCTTTGTGGTTTAAGGCAGTGAGCGTGGATAGGCATCACTGCGCCTTCCTGTGTCTGGACAGATACTGCAACACAGGAGACATCGCTGTGGCTGAGCTGTGACGTAACAGGGTACGGTCTCCTCCGGAGCAGTGAAGCTGTCATCGTAGTAGTCGGTGCAGGGTTCACTCAACAACCTGGGCACAACCTGCTGGTGCCCTCGAGTGAGGCATCGTCAGTAGTCAGCAACTGGGCAGGACTTCTTCTGGCAAGCAATTGGCATGGACGACTCGGCAAAACATCTGGGAGTCATAACATCACACACCATACTGGAGTGAGCAGGCTAACATTCAAAGTGACATCATCTTTGTGCAGGCTACTCACTGAAGCTATGACACGAGGCTGACACAGTGCGCTATGACACGAGGCTGACACAGTGCGCTATGACACGAGGCTGACACAGTGCGCTATGACACGAGGCTGACACAGTGCGCTATGACACGAGGCTGACACATTGCGCTATGACACGAGGCTGACACAGTGCGCTATGACACGAGGCTGACACAGTGTGCTATGACACGAGGCTGACACAGTGCCTGCCGACAGGGCTAACGGCTAACTGCGTCTTGACGAGTGTCATTCTCTCGACAGTTGGAGTTACAGCAGAGGTTAGTCTAAGTGTCCTCAGACTGGTTCTCTACAACTAACTGCACTCTGACGGTCTGGAGGTGAAGTGGAAACGAGTCTCGATGGGAGAATCATTGCGGGTACGATTCAGCAGGACATTACAAGCGGCGAACATAAAGAGCTTTCTGTACACGGGGCTCAGACACTCATAACTGACGTCTGAACTGATTAATATCAGCTGTCAAAGCTCATGGGCGATCACACCGGGTGACAAGTAACACGAGGTGCTACACAGTGGTCTGGGCGAACATACTGTGGTCCACACAGCTGTGCTCAAGACATCGGGGCCAGGAGCTGAGTATCGACCCCTGCAACCACAATTAGATGAGTACCACACTGGACACACGGAAAACTGCACCCACCTTGAACTATCAACTGACGCTTTTCTGTGAAAAAATCGACATTAAGCCATTCATGAACATATGAGAACACTGACTGAGAGGAATTAATTACACATGACATATATTTTATCTCAATCTTCTCGACAACACAAACTTATTGCTCACTGTGAAATCATGTGGTGATGTCAGGCGTGACGTCGTGAGGTGATGTCATGGGGTGACATCGCGAGGTGACGTCAGCAGAGAGGGAGTGGGCAGTGGTGAGTGGTGTATGGTGGAGAGTAGTGTGGTGGCATACAGTGGGGTGAGTGGCGTGTGGTGGAGCCAGGACTGTGCGCCTTTCTTCTGAACAACAACAGTAGAACATACTGGTAATGCTGAACACGTGACTGAGAAGCAGCGTAGGATGCCTGGATCCTGCTTGCAAATGCGTCTGGATGCTGAGACTTGCAGACACAACATCAGGATAACTCGTTAAGAGATGGATGCTTCTTGTGTAGGGTGATGAAGTGAAGACAATGTCATTCCTCTTCCTTCCTCTCTCGGGCAACACATCTGCTGCGATCACCGCTGTCACCATTTATAATAAAATGGTTATTTGTGTCGTTCTTGGTAGCGGGAATGAATGATAAGGCTTCGGAGGCTTCTTTCTTTATTGAGAGATCGTGGGGTACCCAGGCAGTGTGTTTGTGCCCATGGCCCGGAGGGGCCATGCCCAGTGAGGGAGAGAGGAGTAGGCCTTGTTAACTCTTGGATGCCTGGACGAGAAGTGAGAGAGAGGCAGGGGTGGGCAGGCTGAAGTGGCATGCCCACCAGGCTTGCCCTTTGGGGGGAAACTATGAAAACTAGGCATGTAGGCTTACTGGCTACATATGTTCGTATATGAGTTCGAAGAAGATATAGCCAAGACTTTCTTGTTGACCATCTCTAATAGTGAATAACAATAAGAGTAATCCTTCTTTCCAGTCTTTTGAATATTCTTTGCAGAAAGTTTGCATCACACATTCAATGTTGATAGGAACATTCCAAAACACCTTGAAACTGATGACAGTAGCTAGTGGAGAAAACAGATTTTACTCCTAGGTGTGACAAAGCCTCCCGAAATATCTTAGACATATAGTTCGACCTTTGATCTCGCTGAATTTCTCTGGGAATACCAACCCGGAAAAAGAAACGTATCAGAGACATAATAAATGAGGCAAGAACTAATCTTCCTTATAGGAATGGCTGCACGATAACGGGTCAAACAGTCGTTTATCGTTAACAAATACTCGTTTCCAAGCTTCGTTCTCAGAAATGGCCAGATGCAATCGGTAATGAATCGTGACATTGCCTCTCCAGAAGCAGGAATGGGCGCAAGAGGAGCAGGTCTTGAAGATTGATTTGGCATTCCAATCAACTGTCAAGAATGGTAATTCCTACAATAAGAGATCACTGATTTTTTGATCATTGAATCGTATGAATTTTTTTGTCAATTTTCCCAGTCTTTTTCACACCAAAATGTCCACTAAGAGGGCTGTCATGATCAAAGTCAATGGTTTGTCTACAAGAAGACTCAGGCAGTACATCAGCAGTCCTCACATTTGTATTAGAACAGCGAGTAAACTTGTCCAAGAAGACAAGTGCTGTAGTAGTAAAAAATAATTCAGATTCGTAGCTTATTGCTCAGAGACTGAAGAATTACTGAGTGTCCCTGGTGTGGGATCAGTGAATTGTTCTTCAATAAATTCATTGTGGAGAAAGTATGGTGATAACAGGGGTTTTATTCTTACTAGATGTGCTGTGTTCAGTCACTGTAGAAGATCAGCATCTTCCACTAGAAACTCTCCTCAAATTCCTTCTACTATATATCTACTATAATACTTAGTGTCTATATATATTTTAGAAAGAGGTACAGTACTTTAATAATGCAATTGCATCAAGAAGAGGAAATTTTTTTTTGAGATCATTGGAATCTTCGCCAGCTTCTCCGATGAGAAAAGTCCTTCATAAGTGACTGAATTCTATTCTGGGTCAGTTTATCCAATGATATATATTTACTTTGCTCAGATATATTTTGAGGAGGAGAATCTAAATTATTGCGAAATTGCCTCCTAATTGACTTTCCATCTGGAGAAGACCCGGGTCGGATATACCGGCCACTACAATACAATACTAATTGACTCATGCAATCGTAATAACAAGATTACAAATAAATCAGGGAACGGGTGGGGATCGATCCCATGGCCAGTGAGTCCTAAAACACTGAGGCCTGTGAGTTTTAGGACTCACTTGCCATGAGTTCAAACTCCACCCGTTTCGAGATTTGTTTCCTAATTGTAGTTATTATATCATTGTGGTTCTGGAAAGTTGTCTTGCTTCTCCGAATAAAATCCATAGCATGAAGGTACCTTTGGTAGCATCCCTGATGGTATCTAAGTTTCTCAGACGGTACCTGGGTGTTTCTGTTGAGATACTGATGGTGGGCGATGTTAGATGTGTGGGTATCAAGAGCTGTCATCAGTATTCTATCTTGTCCGTTACTCCTATGGAGCTTGAAACAACGAACGGTCTTTTGTTTAACCGGTCTATTTACAATTCGAACAGTAAAAATGTTCTCTTTACCCCTTCACGATGTCCGTTACAGAAGGATATGGGGTTAGTAGGATCGTGGGTAAGTAGAGAAGATGACTGGGATCGATCCTGGGGTGAGACATTCTTGAAACTTTTCTTCTGGGAAGTATTCTTAGGACCTGACCCGCCCAACTTTACCCTTGTAAGCAACTTTTTACTGGATGTGTCTTGGGCTGTAATGTCTTGCGTGTTACTCTGGCATCAGCAACGGTAGCCATATCCAAAGCATTTGCAAAAGGTTTGTCTGTCATTTACTTTTGGAATGGGGAAAAGCAATTGTGAAATTCTTCAGTTAAGATTAGCAGAAACAAGTCGTCGTAAGTTTCAACTCTCTCTGCTCTGCACCGAATATGAAAGACACCTTGCTTTTCCTTCGCAAATTCGACAAGTGTCTGTCGTTATTTTAGTTTCACCGGATGAAATTTACTCTGATAATTTGACGGAATACATACTTACTCCTCCAGTACGGTTTACTTCATTTGGGCACTTTCTATGTACACTTCGAGTGCGGCAGTACACTCCTGAGTCTATCCAGTTAGTGCAGTGTACACCAGCGGTGCTCACTGCTCTTTTGGCCACTTTCCTGCAATGACACTGAATCATCCTCTCAAGATTGATGATCCTATGTCAACCAATACCGTTCAGCCGGCAAGGAAGAATGGAACATAAGAATGAGGGAACACTACAGCAGGCCTACTGGCTCATACAACCTGTGTACACTTTAGGAACACAAAATCTATGGTTGATCTCAGTGTGCCAAGATGAACGGGTTTTTAGAAGAATATTCTGACACCTCTTTCGAGGTTTTGTAGTAAATATAGATCTTATAATTTTTTTATTATTATTATTATTATTATTATTATTATTATTATTATTATTATTATTATTATCACTTATGAAATACTTCCTAACATCCCTGTGACTCATCTGAGTCTTCAACTTCCAATTGTGAAACCTTGTTGCTGTGTCCCATCTCTGGAACATATCTCTGTCCACCTTGTCTATTCCTCTCAGTATTTTATAAGTCCTCTGTTACAAAATGACACGATATCTATTAGTAATAGACATCTCCAGTGAACACTAGAAAGGATAGCCCTTCTAGCATCCAGCCTGTTACTGGGCTTTTGCAACAAAGTCAGTATCCTGGTCCAGTTATCCAACATATTTCAATATCATGGGATGTCAACTGAGAGGATACTAACCAACGAAATATATTTAAAATGTTTATTATCAAAGTGAGAAAATCTAGGGTAGCAAAGTAAATCAAATACAAATATGTTAAAGATATTAATTAGGAGGTTAGCTCCTACACTTCTCTCATAAACAATAAGATTGTGCTGAAGGCACATATATCTAAATGACTCTAAAGTACCATCAAGTACAATGTCAGTAATTACAATAATGCAGATATATACAAATAAGTATAGATGTGTGTATGAGTGTGCTCCAGTGTCCGACTGAACAACTTCTCATAAGCTAGCTTCTCTAACAAACTGACAATCAGAACAGCTTGATTGAACAGTAAAATGACCAATTCTCAGAACAGCAATATAACAAGCAACAACCACACAGCGTCAGGAACCAGGAGATAGAAAATCGACCCTAACTGGGGACCATCAATAGATCCTCCAAAATAGTCACAAAACTCCCTTATTACTGAATCTAGGTTCAGCATAAAAATCCCCGACTGTGGCGGTGCACAGATGTCTTAGCGAATTAGGTCAAGAGCTATAGCTAGAGACCTGAGTTATCTCAGAGTGTCAATGTGACACACAACCCAGAAAAACGTCGAAAATCACTGTCTAGTCTATCCTCTGTGAACAGAGTTACACAGAGTCCTGAGAAGTATGTTTCGTCTCACCACCGAATACATACTCTACCACACAGAGTCTAAATAACGAGAAAACAAGCAGAGACAGGTGCGAGGTGTTGTCTCAACAATGGTCAGTAGGCCAGAGAGAGGGAGTAAGGAGAAGCAGTCACCCACCTCAGGTGTGGTCAGACCACCGACTGGCTACCAGCAACTAGACGCCGGCAGTATAACAAGCGAAATGTCATAAGCGGTAGTTTGCCAACTCCCGGGCAGCTACTACACTCTTGAGCACAATATTTAATTTTACATCCTACCTAATTAAAATAGCTAACTCAAATAATAATATAAAGCAAGATATTAACGATTTAGCTATTATCGAAAATATCAGCAACATACAATTATAAGAAAAGGAAAATATACATCAAACATTCATATAACATGTATATACATTGGGGCCCATTCTGGGGTCGCAATATCCTCCTTGTCCCTCCTGTCCCTCCTGTCCTCCAGTGTCGTCAGGTCGAGTACTCTTAAACTCTCCTCGTAGGACATGCGCCTTAGCTCCGGGACTAGTCTCGTTGCAAACCTTTGCACTTTCTCTAATATGGGCCTGACGTAAACGGTGAACAGGGTCCTCAACGACCCTGTACTCACCTAATTGTACTCACCTAATTGTGGTTGCAGGGGTCGAGACTCAGCTCCTGGCCCGGCCTCTTCACTGTTCGCTACTGGGTCCCTTCTCTCCCTGCTCCATGAACTTTATCATACCTCGTCTTAAAGCTATGTATGGTTCCTGTCTCCACAACATCACTTGATAGACTATTCCACTTCCTGACTACTCTATGGCTGAAGAAATACTACCTAACATCCCTGTGTGTGTGTGTGGTTGCACGCATATGCGGAGCTGACTCAATAACTATTACTTCACAAAACTTACCCAAAATAAAACTTACCAGTGTCCCTTAATAAGTCTTACACAAAAAGTAAAGACGAAAAAAATCAGTAGGAATTTTTTCCTTCCTGATTTACAATCAATCAAGGTTTACGAAATTTCATTAGAGCATTTTACAGCCCCGAGCATAGAAGAAGAATTAATTATGCAGTTCTCATTCCAGCGTCAACATGGGTGAGGTGGAGGTGTGAGGCAGCAGGGACGCTGTGCCCAGACACGAACCTGGTAGACACTGGTTGTGGAGGTGTGAGGCAGCAGGGACGCTGTGCCCAGACACGAACCTGGGAGACACTGGTTGTGGAGGTGTGAGGCAGCAGGGACGCTGTGCCCAGACACGAACCTGGGAGACACTGGTTGTGGAGGTGTGAGGCAGCAGGGACGCTGTGCCCAGACACGAACCTGGGAGACACTGGTTGTGGAGGTGTGAGGCAGCAGGGACGCTGTGCCCAGACACGAACCTGGGAGACACTGGTTGTGGAGGTGTGAGGCAGCAGGGACGCTGTGCCCAGACACGAACCTGGGAGACACTGGTTGTGGAGGTGTGAGGCAGCAGGGACGCTGTGCCCAGACACGAACCTGGGAGACACTGGTTGTGGAGGTGTGAGGCAGCAGGGACGCCGTGCCCAGACACGAACCTGGGAGACACTGGTTGTGGAGGTGTGAGGCAGCAGGGACGCCGTGCCCAGACACGAACCTGGGAGACACTGGTTGTGGAGGTGTGAGGCAGCAGGGACGCTGTGCCCAGACACGAACCTGGGAGACACTGGTTGTGGAGGTGTGAGGCAGCAGGGACGCCGTGCCCAGACACGAACCTGGGAGACACTGGTTGTGGAGGTGTGAGGCAGCAGGGACGCTGTGCCCAGACACGAACCTGGGAGACACTGGTTGTGGAGGTGTGAGGCAGCAGGGACGCTGTGCCCAGACACGAACCTGGGAGACACTGGTTGTGGAGGTGTGAGGCAGCAGGGACGCCGTGCCCAGACACGAACCTGGGAGACACTGGTTGTGGAGGTGTGAGGCAGCAGGGACGCCGTGCCCAGACACGAACCTGGGAGACACTGGTTGTGGAGGTGTGAGGCAGCAGGGACGCGTGCCCAGACACGAACCTGGGAGACACTGGTTGTGGAGGTGTGAGGCAGCAGGGACGCTGTGCCCAGACACGAACCTGGGAGACACTGGTTGTGGAGGTGTGAGGCAGCAGGGACGCCGTGCCCAGACACGAACCTGGGAGACACACACATCTCCAGCACTCACGAACCTGGGAGACACATCTCCAGCCCTCACGAACCTGGGAGACACATCTCCAGCACTCACGAACCTGGGAGACACATCTCCAGCCCTCACGAACCTGGGAGACATATCTCCAGCACTCATGAACCTGGGAGACACATCTCCAGCACTCACGAACCTGGGAGACACATCTCCATCACTCACGAACCTGGAAGACACATCTCCAGCACTCACGAACCTGGGAGACACATCTCCAGCACTCACGAACCTGGGAGACACATCTCCAGCACTCACGAACCTGGAGACACATCTCCAGCACTCACGAACCTGGGAGACACATCTCCAGCACTCACGAACCTGGGAGACACATCTCCAGCACTCACGAACCTGGGAGACACATCTCCAGCACTCACGAACCTGGGAGACATATCTCCAGCACTCACGAACCTGGGAGACACATCTCCAGCACTCACGAACCTGGGAGACACATCTCAGCACTCACGAACCTGGGAGACACATCTCCAGCACTCACGAACCTGGGAGACATATCTCCAGCACTCACGAACCTGGGAGACACATCTCCAGCACTCACGAACCTGGGAGACACATCTCCATCACTCACGAACCTGGGACACATATATCCAGCACTCACGAACCTGGGAGACACATCTCCAGCACTCACGAACCTGGGAGACACATCTCCAGCACTCACGAACCTGGAAGACACATCTCCATCACTCATGAACCTGGAAGACACATCTCCAGCACTCACGAACCTGGGAGACACATCTCCAGCACTCACGAACCTGGGAGACACATCTCCATCACTCATGAACCTGGAAGACACATCTCCAGCACTCACGAACCTGGGAGACACATCTCCAGCACTCACGAACCTGGGAGACACATCTCCAGCACTCACGAACCTGGGAGACACATCTCCAGCACTCACGAACCTGGGAGACACATCTCCAGCACTCACGAACCTGGAAGACACATCTCCATCACTCATGAACCTGGGAGACACATCTCCAGCATTCACGAACCTGGGAGACACATCTCCAGCACTCACGAACCTGGGAGACACATCTCCAGCACTCACGAACCTGGGAGACACATCTCCAGCACTCACGAACCTGGAAGACACATCTCCATCACTCATGAACCTGGAAGACACATCTCCATCACTCATGAACCTGGGAGAAGCATCTCCAGCACTCAGAACCTGGGAGAACATCTCCAGCACTTCACAACCTGAGACACTCTTCATCACTCTTGAACCTGAAGATTTCATCTCCATCACTCATGAACCTGGGAGAAGCATCTCCAGCACTGAGTTCACATTATTCCTGGTTTATCTCCTTTGATTAATTAAAAGTGATTTTCACTCTTGTGAGTTACCTGTTTTAACTTCTAAGGTTTAAAAAACCAGGTATTACAAGGACCATAGTGGAAATAAGTCATTTTGTCTGACTTTTTTTTTTGGCGTTTTCCTGGGCAATGTACACATATGCTGCTATGTATGATAATGTATGTGACTGTATTCATGTGTACCTGTAAGTAATTAAACATACATACTAATCACACAACCACCAGCACCACCAGCACCACCAGCACCACCAGCACCACCAGCACCACCACACCACCAGCACAGCACCACCATCCACCACCACCATCACCACCACCATCACCACCACCACACCACCACCAGCACCACCATCAACCACCACCATCACCACCACCATCACCACCACCATCACCACCACCACACCACACCACCATCACCACCACCATCACCACCACCATCACCACCACCATCACCACCACCATCACCACCACCATCACCACCACCATCACCACCACCATCACCACCACCATCACCACCACCATCACCACCACCATCACCACCACCATCACCACCACCACACCACCACCACACCACCATCACCACCACCATCACCACCACCATCACAACCACCATCACCACCACCATCACCACCACCATCACCACCACCATCACCACCACCATCACAACCACCATCACCACCACCATCACCACCACCATCACCACCACCATCACCACCACCATCACCACCACCTCATTATCCTAAACCCAGTAATATATATATTTGAAAATTGTGAATTCCGCAAAAACTTATTATCCAAGAATGATCCACTTGCCTCATTTTATTCTTCACTCTCCCTTACTACCTTATTCTTCACTCTCCCTTACTACCTTATTCTTCACCCTCCCTCACTACCTTATTCTTCACCCTCCCTTACTACCTTATTCTTCACCCTCCCTTACTACCTTATTCTTCACCCTCCTTACTACCTTATTCTTCACCCTCCCTACTACCTTATTCTTCACCCTCCCTTACTACCTTATTCTTCACCCCCCCTTACTACCTTATTCTTCACCCTCCTCACTACCTTATTCTTCACCCTCCCTCACTACCTTATTCTTCACCCTCCCTTACTACCTTATTCTTCACTCTCCCTTACTACCTTATTCTTCACCCTCCCTTACTACCTTATTCTTCACCCTCCCTCACTACCTTATTCTTCACCCTCCCTTACTACCTTATTCTTCACCCTCCCTTACTACCTTATTCTTCACCCTCCCTCACTACCTTATTCTTCACCCTCCCTTACTACCTTATTCTTCACCCTCCCTTACTACCTTATTCTTCACCCTCCCTTACTACCTTATTCTTCACTCTCCCTTACTACCTTATTCTTCACCCTCCCTTACTACCTTATTCTTCACCCTCCCTTACTACCTTATTCTTCACCCTCCCTTACTACCTTATTCTTCACCCTCCCTTACTACCTTATTCTTCACCCCCTTACTACCTTATTCTTCACCCTCCCTTACTACCTTATTCTTCACCCTCCCTCACTACCTTATTCTTCACCCTCCCTTACTACCTTATTCTTCACCCTCCCTTACTACCTTATTCTTCACCCTCCCTCACTACCTTATTCTTCACTCTCCCTTACTACCTTATTCTTCACCCTCCCTTACTACCTTATTCTTCACCCTCCCTTACTACCTTATTCTTCACCCTCCCTTACTACCTTATTCTTCACCCTCCCTCCCTACCTTATTCTTCACCCCCCCTTACTACCTTATTCTTCACCCCCCCTTACTACCTTATTCTTCACCCTCCTCACTACCTTATTCTTCACCCTCCCTTACTACCTTATTCTTCACCCTCCCTTACTACCTTATTCTTCACCCTCCCTCACTACCTTATTCTTCACCCTCCCTCCCTACCTTATTCTTCACCCTCCCTTACTACCTTATTCTTCACCCTCCCTCACTACCTTATTCTTCACCCTCCCTTACTACCTTATTCTTCACCCTCCCTTACTACCTTATTCTTCACCCTCCCTTACTACCTTATTCTTCACCCTCCCTCCCTACCTTATTCTTCACCCTCCCTTACTACCTTATTCTTCACCCTCCCTTACTACCTTATTCTTCACCCTCCCTCACTACCTTATTCTTCACCCTCCCTTACTACCTTATTCTTCACCCTCCCTTACTACCTTATTCTTCACCCTCCCTTACTACCTTATTCTTCACCCTCCCTTACTACCTTATTCTTCACCCTCCCTTACTACCTTATTCTTCACCCTCCCTTACTACCTTATTCTTCACCCTCCTTACTACCTTATTCTTCACCCTCCCTCACTACCTTATTCTTCACCCTCCTTACTACCTTATTCTTCACCCTCCTTACTACCTTATTCTTCACCCTCCCTTACTACCTTATTCTTCACCCTCCCTTACTACCTTATTCTTCACCCTCCTCACTACCTTATTCTTCACCCTCCCTTACTACCTTATTCTTCACCCTCCCTTACTACCTTATTCTTCACCCTCCCTTACTACCTTATTCTTCACCCTCCCCTACTACCTCATCCTTCAACCTCCCTTACTACCTTATCATTAACCCTCCCTTACTACCTTATCCTTCACCCTCCCTTACTACCTTATCCTATGTATTAATATTGGTAGAATTACCGACAATATGTTAAGTAAAAGGACACAAATGCAACTAATGTGACATTTGTGTCCTTTTACTTAACACCTTATCCTATGTCTAGTTCTCTCTCCTTGTCCCCAGTTCTGATGCCAGTTATCTCTCACCTTTCCACTGCCTCCAGTTCTCTCCTACCTCTTCCTCTGCATCTCCAGTTCTCTCCTACCTCTTCCTCTGCATCTCCAGTTCTCTCCTACCTCTTCCTCTGCATCTCTTGTTCTCTCTAATCTTCCCAGTCTCAAGATCTTTCTTACATTCTCATTGTCTCCAATTCTACCTTGCTTTCTCTCTCATTTTCCCTCTGTCTCCTCTTCATCCTCACTAGCTTAATATCTCCATCTCTCTCTCTCTCCCATTATCTCCTTGTCTCTATCTCTCTCATTAAATTCCCTCATCTTCATATCTCTCTCACGGATCTCCTCTTCTGTCACAAGTTCTCTCTCATTGTCTTTCCTCCCGTTTTCAATTCCCTCTGTTCTCTTTCTCATCTCTATCACCCTCTTCCTCTACTTTTTTTTTCATTTTTCATTCACCGTCCGCCCTTCCAACCCCCTCTCCAATTCTCTCTATACACTCCTTCCCCTCTCTCATGTCTTCTCTATACACTCCTTCACCTCTCTCATGTCTTCTCTATACACTCCTTCACCTCTCTCATGTCCTCTCTATACACTCCTTCCCCTCTCTCATGTCCTCTCTATACACTCCTTCACCTCTCTCATGTCCTCTCTATACACACCTTCCCCTCTCTCATGTCCTCTCTATACACACCTTCCCCTCTCTCATGTCCTCTCGTGCAGCTGGGGGAGCCAAGCAGCTGAGTCAACAACTGCTACTACCATAGTATACCATTACAAGTGCTTCCCCTGTTCACCTGTCTCTTGATAAGTAAGGTACATTTGCAACAGTTAAATATCTTTATCATTCCCAAAACGTTTCGCCTACACAGTAGGCTTCTTCAGTCGCATACAGAAGAGGCAGCAGAAGCCACAGAGATATAAAGGTGATGTAATCAGTCCATCACCCTCGAAGACGTAGTTTTGAGGTGGTCAGTCCCTCAGCCTGGAGAATAATTCAGTTCCAAAGCCTGGAACAATGTGAAGCTGAGGGTGAGGGACTGATTACGTCGCCTTTACATCTCTCCTCTGTATTCGACTGAAGAAGACTACTGGGTAGGTGAAACGTTTCGGAATAAAGATACCAAATTGTTGTACATGTGCCTTGCTTATCAACTTATCGTTATTGTATACCATTATCATAATCACTTACAGTGCTTAATAAGGACTAAAGAGGAAGAGTTCTGGTGTGCGCAGCATCTTGGGCAGGACACCTGACTGTAGTCCTTCATCAATCAATTGTCTACACTAAGCATCTCAAAACGTTTCCAATCATCGCCCTCTTCATGAAGTTTTTTTTTGTTCATTGACCCCCAAGCATGAAAATAATTTAGTGGTACCAAAGCTCTTATATGGGTGTGAAGCATGGATGGTGAATGTTGCAACATGGGTGGTGAATGTTGCAACATGTGTGGTGAATGTTGCAACATGGGCGGTGAATGTTGCAACATGTGTGGTGAATGTTGCAACATGGTGGTGAATGTTGCAACATGTGTGGTGAATGTTGCAACATGGGTGGTGAATGTTGCAATATGGGTGGTGAGTGTTGCAACATGGGTGGTGGATGTTGCAACATGGGCGGTGAATGTTGCAACAAGGAGAAGGCTGGAGGCTGTGATGTCATGTCTGAGGGCAATGTGTGGTGTGAATATTATGCTAAGAATCATTTGCTTGGAGATTCGAAGGAGGTACAGGGTTTCTAAAAGTATTATCCAGAGGACAGGGGAAGGGTTGGTGAGGTGGTTCGGACATTTAGAGAGGATGGAACAAAACAGAATGAATTGGAGGGCGTATAAATATGTAGTGGAAGCAAAACGGGGTAGGGGTCGTCCTAGGAAGGGTTGGAAGGAGGTGGTCAAGGTGGTTTTTGTGTGCGAGGAGCTTGGACATCAAGCAAGTCCGCGTGAGAGTGTTAGACAGGAGAAAGTGGAGGCTAATGTTTTTGCATGACTTGACGTGCTGTTGGAGTGTGAACAATGTAACATTTATGATGGAATTCAGGGAAACCGGTTAGGCGGACTTGAGTCCGGCTAACCGGTTTCCCTGAATTCAGCGCCAGCGCTCAGGAAGGGTGTTGATGTGTTGCAGTTTTTTAATTGAAGTGTCGGCACACCTCTGGCAAGACAATGATGTAGCGAATGATGATGAAAGTGTTTCCTCTTTATCGGGTCACCTGGCCTCGGTGGGACACAGCCGATGTGTTAATGAAAAAAACATTCAATAAACAAAACTTTATCTAATAGTTCAACTACTAATGATAATAATAAATTACAATAAAAATAACTTTTTTAAAAAAATAGGAAACATAAATTATGAAATATATAAGATTTAGTATATTGTTTTTAACTGAAATTATTGATATTAATGTGAAGGTTGCAAGTGGTAAGCGTCATCAAGGTCACTGATATTAATGTGAATGATGCAAGTGGTAAGCGTCATCAAGGTCACTGATATTAATGTGAATGTTGCAAGTGGTAAGCGTCATCAAGGTCACTGATATTAATGTGAAGGTTGCAAGTGGTAAGCGACATCAAGGTCAATGATATTAATGTGAAGGATGCAAGTGGTAAGCGTCATCAAGGTCACTGATATTAATGTGAAGGTTGCAAGTGATAAGCGTCATCAAGGTCACTGATATTAATGTGAAGGTTGCAAGTGATAAGCGTCATCAAGGTCACTGACATTAATGTGAAGGTTGCAAGTGGTAAGCGACATCAAGGTCAATGATATTAATGTGAAGGTTGCAAGTGGTAAGCGTCATCAAGGTCACTGATATTAATGTGAAGGATGCAAGTGGTAAGCGTCATCAAGGTCACTGATATTAATGTGAAGGTTGCAAGTGATAAGCGTCATCAAGGTCACTGATATTAATGTGAAGGTTGCAAGTGATAAGCGTCATCAAGGTCACTGACATTAATGTGAAGGTTGCAAGTGGTAAGCGACATCAAGGTCAAGGATATTAATGTGAAGGTTGCAAGTGGTAAGCGCCATCAAGGTCACTGATATTAATGTGAAGGATGCAAGTGGTAAGCGTCATCAAGGTCACTGATATTAATGTGAAGGTTGCAAGTGATAAGCGTCATCAAGGTCACTGATATTAATGTGAAGGTTGCAAGTGATAAGCGTCATCAAGGTCACTGATATTAATGTGAAGGATGCAAGTGGTAAGCGTCATCAAGGTCACTGACATTAATGTGAAGGTTGCAAGTGGTAAGCGTCATCAAGGTCACTGATATTAATGTGAAGGATGCAAGTGGTAAGCGTCATCAAGGTCACTGATATTAATGTGAAGGTTGCAAGTGATAATCGTCATCAAGGTCACTGATAATAATGTGAAGGTTGCAAGTGATAAGCGTCATCAAGGTCACTGACATTAATGTGAAGGTTGCAAGTGGTAAGCGACATCAAGGTCAAGGATATTAATGTGAAGGTTGCAAGTGGTAAGCGCCATCAAGGTCACTGATATTAATGTGAAGGTTGCAAGTGGTAAGCGTCATCAAGGTCACTGATATTAATGTGAAGGTTGCAAGTGATAAGCGTCATCAAGGTCACTGATATTAATGTGAAGGTTGCAAGTGGTAAGCGTCATCAAGGTCACTGATATTAATGTGAAGGTTGCAAGTGATAAGCGTCATCAAGGTCACTGATATTAATGTGAAGGTTGCAAGTGGTAAGCGTCATCAAGGTCACTGATATTAATGTGAATGTTGCAAGTGGTAAGCGTCATCAAGGTCACTGATATTAATGTGAAGGTTGCAAGTGATAAGCGTCATCAAGGTCACTGACATTAATGTGAAGGTTGCAAGTGGTAAGCGTCATCAAGGTCACTGATATTAATGTGAAGGATGCAAGTGGTAAGCGTCATCAAGGTCACTGATATTAATGTGAAGGTTGCAAGTGATAATCGTCATCAAGGTCACTGATAATAATGTGAAGGTTGCAAGTGATAAGCGTCATCAAGGTCACTGACATTAATGTGAAGGTTGCAAGTGGTAAGCGACATCAAGGTCAAGGATATTAATGTGAAGGTTGCAAGTGGTAAGCGCCATCAAGGTCACTGATATTAATGTGAAGGTTGCAAGTGGTAAGCGTCATCAAGGTCACTGATATTAATGTGAAGGTTGCAAGTGGTAAGCGTCATCAAGGTCACTGATATTTATGTGAAGGTTGCAAGTGGTAAGCGTCATCAAGGTCACTGATATTTGATTGTTTATTATTGAGTTTTGATGGTAAGTCAGAGGCTCTTCCAGGTTCAGTGTGTTGCTCTGCTGCTCAGAATTACATTTGCATAGATAAAACCTCCTTCAGTCATGTACGAACTTGGGAATGCAAGTAAAAATGGCTCAACCATTGCAAAAAGCCGGGGGTATTTAGCAATAGTATTTACATTGTTCCAATAGTCTCTTACGGAGAGCAAAAAGGCACAATATCGTAAATGGTCCAAATCGGACCTAAAAGTCGTAATATACTTCTCTCTCCTGTGTATGTGTGTGTACTCACCTATTTGTGGTTGCAGGGTTCGATTCATAGCTCCTGGCCCCGTGTGTGTGTGTGTGTGTTAGTTGTGCATTGCTCTAGTCACTTAATCTTTTATTTGTGAACAATGTTTTAGCAGAAAATGACCCCATTTTGACCCCCGGTCATTTATCGACCCCTTCGATAGTCCCATTAACCATTATGGATCGATATTGACTACTTTTGGAAAGCTGGCCTCGAGTGGCTGACATTCTAGAGGATGAGTTGAGAAAGAAATCTCGTCAAAGTATAGTCCAAGGAGACTGTATACATTACATCCAGAATTATCCAATTCTTGTGCCAAAGATCAAGAAGCTGAATAAAGTTTTGGCAGCTCACAAGAAGTTGCAAACTGCAACATTTCCACGAGGAAATCTGCCATCACTTTTGTGAGGCTTTCAGTTTCTTCTGCTACTTCTGTGTCTGTCTGTCTGTGTGTCTGTCTGTCTGACTGCCTGTCTGTCTGACTGACTGTCTGTCTGCCTGTCTGACTGCCTGTCTGTCTGACTGCCTGTCTTTCAACCTGTCTGTCTGACTGTCTGTCTGTCTGACTGCCTGTCTATCTGACTGCCTGTCTGTCTGACTGTCTGTCTGTCTGTCTGACTGTCTGTCTGTCTGTTCCTCTCGCTCTCTCTCATTCAAATAAATCACTTTAAAAAAATTCTTCCTTGTTCTTTAAGTAATTTATTCTAGAGAAGGGGATACTAGCGCCTTTCTAGTGTAAATTATAACTATCGTAGAAGGAAGCAAATCCTACAGTCACTATAGGTATCCCCCAGTCAATGGATACATAATAAACAATAGTCTTTTTCACTAGACCCAAAAGTCATTCATCATCAAAGTGAAGTCTCAATTTATGTAACATTAAGAAAGTCGACAAATATTAACTCTAGGTAAACATAATCTCTGTTGTAGAGTCGATGAGAAAATGAATGTGGTTGTTATTAGAGGAGAGATTGATATATCAGATAATTATTTACTGGTGGCAAGAGTGAGAGGAAGAGGTAGATATGATATTATAATAATAATAATAATAATAATAATAATAATAATAATAATAATAATATCTTTATTTCTACAAGTACATGTACAAGGTATACAGACCATAGCTGACATCAATGACATGCTACTATATAGAAAGCCCCTTGTTATACTGAGCATTTCCCGCAAATTAGGTCAGTTTTGTCCCAGGATGCGACCCACAACAGTCCACTAACACCAAGGTACCCATTTTACTCAAGGGTGAACATAGACAACCGGTGTAAGGAAACACGCCCAATGTTTCTACCCTCACCGGGAATCGAATCCAGACCCTCGGCGTGTGAAGCGAGAGCTTTAGCCACCAGGCCACGGGGCCACACTAAAATGAGAAAGTCATCGACAAGTAACAAGACAGTGACAAGGAATAATATAAGCAACTACTGGCAGCAAGGTGGGACAGAGTAGAGTGAGTGAGGACAGGAGTAGAGGAGGTACTTAAGAATGTAGTGTTAGGAGGGAGAGTGCAGGTGTGGAGTGATTGGACGAATGACTAGGTAAACATGAAGGTAATGGAGATATATTTGACATGTGAAAGATTTTTACAAAATAGCAGTGATAAACAGAGAGTACAAAAAAGGTTAAAAGAGCGGAGAGAGAGTTCTAAAGGAGAGCTAATAAGAGAGTGGGAAAGGTTTGATCAAGAAATTTTGTTGAGAAAAAGAACAAGTTTGGAAGCGAAATGAATTAGTTGCGACAATCTAAAGAAGAAGAGGATTGAACAAGAGGGAGGAGCCATTAAATGGAGAGGGATATACTGGTAGTCAAAAACATTACTTTAAGTTTACATTTGCCTTTGTTTTGTGAAGTTGTTCCTTGCTGAGAGACTGATTTACTGGCCGCTATAACAAGAATTACTTAGTGTACTCGTGTTCGTAATACAGGCTGCATGTTCTGAAGCAATTCTCTTCATTTGCATAGCGCTCTGTTGTCTTGCCTACATTGATGTTACATTGTATTGCTTCTGCCATGCATTGAGCGTATTATTACCTGGCTCTGCTTGTTACCTTCACTGCTGGCTGGGTAATCACATCTGTATGTGTTAGGCGTTTGATAAGTGCATTTACTGCACCCAGAATGTCTCTGTTGCGTTCCTGCCATATTGTTCTGTTGTGCTGTAACACCTGCATTGCTTCTTGAGCTAATAATCAACAAGCTAAAGTCTGATTCATCCAAGGTGACCCGTAGCTCGTTGGTAGTGCACTCAGCTCACACACTGAGGTCCGTGGTTGGTAGTGCACTCAGCTCACACACTGAGGTCCGTGGTTGGTAGTGCACTCAGCTCACACACTGAGGTCCGTGGTTGGTAGTGCACTCAGCTCACACACTGAGGTCCGTGGTTGGTAGTGCACTCAGCTCACACACTGAGGTCCGTGGTTGGTAGTGCACTCAGCTCACACACTGAGGTCCGTGGTTGGTAGTGCACTCAGCTCACACACTGAGGTCCGTGGTTGGTAGTGCACTCAGCTCACACACTGAGGTCCGTGGTTGGTCGTGCACTCAGCTCACACACTGAGGTCCGTGGTTGGTTGGTCGTGCACTCAGCTCACACACTGAGGTCCGTGGTTGGTCAGGTGGAAACATTGGGGCGTGTTTCTTTAAGACACCTATTGTCCTTGTTCACCTAGCAGTAAGTAGGTACCTGGGTGTTAGTCGACTGGTGTGGGTCGCTTCCTGGCGACAAAGTTAACCTAGGTTGCTCGAAATGCTCAGCGTAAGGAGCGGTTTTATGTATAGTTTGTCACTGATGTCAGCTATGGTCTGTATAAGTTGTATCATGTACAAGTATATTATTATTATTATTATAATAATAATTATTATTATTATTATTATTATTATTATTATTATTATTATTATTATTATTATTATTATTATTATTATTATTGTTATTGTTATTGTTATTATTATTATTATTATTATTATTATTATTATTATTATTATTATTATTATTATTATTATTATTATTATTATTAAAATTATTATTATTATTATTATTATTATTATTATTATTATTATTATTATTATTATTATTATTATTATTATTATTATTGTTGTTGTTGTTATTATTATTAATATTATTATAATTATTATTATTATTATTATTATTATTATTATTATTATTATTATTGTGGAGGTATGAGCACTTTCCTACGATATAATGGACTGTTAAACTTAGCTTATTGATGAATCCAAGATGTCGCAGCCGTTCCCAACACCTTCTCAGGGGATCCATCTATGGCCTCATTCTCCACAGGGCTGTAAGGTAAACATCAAGTGAGTATAATTATTGCCCCAAAGGAGCATATGTCCATATTTCAGTCTTAAATGGACTGAAAGGCGATTTACTCACGTTTTTGGACTTAAAAGTCCACGCATAACCGCCGTCAATAGGTAAATTTTGATGTTCTTGACTACAAGAACTGCGCAGTCCCCTGTTTGAAAAGAACATAAAATTCAAACCTTGCTCGTGTAACTTTGAGCGATGGTGTTGGCTCCACCATATACGGCGGAAATACTGTCTTGATTGTAGAATGCCGCTGAAGAATCACCGTCTTGTTTCGATGGAATTCACTTGCGATTGTCTCTACATTTGTCTTTTTGCAGTAAGAAGCTGCGCACACTTCTGAATATACTGCGATGTTGATGTTATTCACTAAACGCGCGGGAACAGAGTTCTTATCTTATTTCCCGACGTTAGTGGAGATTAAATTAGAATAACGGACGCATACGACTAATGTCTATGTTGATTTACGTCGCCTCGCGCCGCATGACCCCAAGAGTCGTATGACCTCTACGGAGCCTGTAGTATTCAATCTGACCCCTCATGCTGCCTTGTGCAGCCTCGTGCCTCGTGCAGCCACGAGGTGCCTCGTGGTGCTGTGGTCAGCACAATTCGTGACACACTGTTGTCAGTACATCTGGCTTGAATTAAATTGTTTTTCTCAGCCAGACGCGCCTCCTCTGGCCCTTTCTTAAGGGAGGAAAGGGTGAGGGCCCTTAACAAGGGTAGTAAGGGCGCATACCCCCCTCCTTTGGAGAATTTTCTCCACAATTATTATTATTATTATTATTATTATTATTATTATTATTATAGTTATTATTATTATTATTATTATTATTATTATTATTTTGTATTATTATTATTATTATTATTATTATTATTATTATTATTATTATTATTATTATTATTATTATTATTATTATTATTATTATTATTATTATTATTATTATTATTATTATTATTATTATTATTATTATTATTAACATTGCTTCTCTGTCTGGTGTGACGGGTGCTCGTGGAGGCCGTGTTAGTCTTCTCACCACATTCCGTAATGGTAAGGATAATTCTCCGTCATATTTACTAGACAATCCGCCAGTCGCAGTAGACATTGGTAGTGAATCAGGTTTCTCTCAGGATCACTTTCCTTCATTGACACTCTGAGTGGCGAGACTTACATTTGTTGTTGTTCAGGAAGAATATGATGGGCAGAATGTAGAAAAAAGGTTCAGAGAATCTGTCAGACACAGCAGCATCTTGGGATCTTGATACAGGGAATTAATTCTACGCATGCCTAACCTACCTCCACCTGTGGATTTATCCAAGGTGACACCACCCACAACTGCTTCGCCTCACCTGTCTGAAGTATATAAGCATACGCTGTACTCTTATCAGGATTGATGGACTGGTTACATCTACTCCAGGCTGACGGACTGATCATCTTAAACTCCTCTTGATCTTCACCATTCTCCTTTGTATGGACTGATGAAGCCACTGTGTGGCGAAACGTTTCGACAATAAAGATACCCAAGTGTTGCATATGTGTCTAATTTATCATGATGGGGAGACGGAAACCATATCGTCGTTCCTATGGTAAATATTTTAATTTAATGTGCAAAAATCAGCGTCCCTGGTACATAGATTTTTCATACTCAGAGACTAAGCAATTTCTCGAATCATTCAAAAATCAGCCTCAAGCTCTGCGGTGCCAGTCCAACACTGTAGCAGTTGTTCACGCTGCCTTGTATGGTTAAGTTCAAGAATTAACTTCTATCTTGGGTGATGAAGTCTTTTCTGATTACAATGCGGTGAAGACAACTGCTGTGCATATCATTGTATCCTTGGCAAACACCGAGAAAGTTTAGGTTGAAGAAGAGTCAACCAGGGCAATTGTGTGTTGATTTTGTTTGGCTACAATCAAAGACATATACGAAAAAGAGTCTCAAAATTTAGATATCTGTTGGAATTAATAACAGTCAAGAATTTCCTCGAGACAGCTGGTCAGCTGGTGAGGGCTTTCTTGCAAGGTCACAAGTTGACTTCAGTCCTTGAGGCAGCTGGATAGCTGGTGACGGCTTTCTTGCAAGGTCACAAGTTGACTTCAGTCCTGGAGGCAGCTGGTCAGCTGGTGAGGACTTTCTTGCAAGGTCACAAGTTGACATCAGTCCTGGAGGCAGCTGGTCAGCTGGTGACGGCTTTCTTGCAAGGTCACAAGTTGACTTCAGTCCTGGAGGCAGCTGGTCAGCTGGTGAGGACTTTCTTGCAAGGTCACAAGTTGACATCAGTCCTGGAGGCAGCTGGTCAGCTGGTGAGAATTTTCTTGCAAGGTCACAAGTTGACATCAGTCCTGGAGGCAGCACAAATGGCAGACACCTTCGAGGCGAGTCGTTTCTTGGTGAGAGAACCTTTAAAGTCTCTGCCCAACAGCATGGCATTAACAAAGAACATCATGGGGGAAAACTGTATGTAGGAGGCCATGAGGGAGCCACGACACACCTCTGGAGACCATCAAGGTACACATAGATAAAAGTCTTCAGAGCCTCCCTGGTGCTGCTACTGCACGGCCATCGTGTCTCAAACTACAAAGACGGTTTTCCGCGGGTGGTAATTCGGGTAAGTCCAGTACTCAGAAACCTATGGGGAAATATTTACCGTCATTAAGTGTTCTCGACTCCCAGGACAAAGTAGAGACATATATGGCTCCCATCTACATATTCACCTTCCCTCTGGTTGTGTTTGGATAGACTATTCTCAACTATGGTTTATCTGCAGCAAAAAAGGCTATTCTAATCGCTTTCAGAGTTTTGACACTGGTGTACACTGCCTAGATCAAGGTCTGGAGTGATGGTGTACACTGCCTAGATGAAGGTCTGTAGTGATGGTGTACACTGCCTAGATCAAGGTCTGTAGTGATGGTGTACACTGCCTAGATCAAGGTCTGGAGTGATGGTGTACACTGCCTAGATCAAGGTCTGGAGTGATGGTGTACACTGCCTAGATCAAGGTCTGTAGTGATGGTGTACACTGCCTAGATCAAGGTCTGGAGTGATGGTGCACACTGCCTAGATCAAGGTCTGGAGTGATGGTGTACACTGCCTAGATCAAGGTCTGGAGTGATGGTGTACACTGTCTTGATCAAGGTCTGGAGTGATGGTGCACACTGCCTATATCAAGGTCTGGAGTGATTGTGTACACTGCCTAGATCAAGGTCTGGAGTGATGGTGTACACTGCCTAGATCAAGGTCTGGAGTGATTGTGTACACTGTCTTGATCAAGGTCTGGAGTGATGGTGCACACTGCCTAGATCAAGGTCTGGAGTGATGGTGTACACTGCCTAGATCAAGGTCTGGAGTGACGGTGTACACTGCCTAGACCAAGGTCTGGAGTGATGGTGTACACTGCCTAGATCAAGGTCTGGAGTGATGGTGTACACTACCTAGATAAAGGTCTGGAGTGATGGTGTACACTGCCTAGATCAAGGTCTGGAGTGATGGTGTACACTACCTAGATCAAGGTCTGGAGTGATGGTGTACACTGCCTAGACCAAGGTCTGGAGTGATGGTGTACACTGCCGAGATGAAGGTCTGGAGTGATGGTGTACACTGCCGAGATCAAGGTCTGGAGTGATGGTGTACACTGCCTAGACCAAGGTCTGGAGTGATGGTGTACACTGCCGAGATCAAGGTCTGGAGTGATGGTGTACACTGCCGAGATCAAGGTCTGGAGTGATTTTGTACACTGCCGAGATCAAGGTCTGGAGTGATGGTGTACACTGCCGAGATCAAGGTCTGGAGTGATGCTGGTGGGTAGTTGTCAATTTGACAATTAATTTAAAAATCTTATAATATTTCCCATTAAAGTAATGTTAGTTTGCTGGTTCTCAATGTCTTAGTCATAATAGCCGATCCATCTAGTGGGAAAAACAATGATGCTTTTCTGTTGGTTTACATTTTTTTGTGATATATTTGCCAACTGTTGAACATAATAACTTTAAACTTGTTTGGTTCTGAGATAAATAAAAAATACTTCATCTAGTAAAGTTGAAAGTTAATCCTGAGTATTATTCTGAAAGAAAACTTTGCATTGATTTTTTAGTTATATATGATTTTGATTTACTAATTTTAATGGACAAAGGTTTCTGTTTAATAACTAAAGGATGACTTTGTTGATAAGATTTAAACCTTAAATGGTTAGTTTAGTAAATAAGTTTATTTAGGCAAAGGAACACTTAAGTACAATTATCACACACAGTGTAAATTACCCTCCAGGATAAACCCAAAACAAGTCAGTCAAAGTGACTTGTTTCCACTTCATCCTTAGATACATAGGCATTTAAATATTTAACTACATTAAGAACTTATGCAAGACGATGAGCTACTTTTTTAGTGTACGTTGAGGTAAACTCAGCTTGACTTAATGATAACTTTCTCTCGGGTCTCTGAGAGACCAAAATACATCTGCCTTTTCTTTCTGTATTATTGGAATACCAATCATGAACTTGGATGGTGTTTTTAACCTTCAAAGTTTTCACTTAACAACTAGAGAATGACTTATCTAATTGGGTTTAAACATTTAACAATTGAGTAGCTAATTGGGAGGAAGTTATGGATTGTTATTAGGATATGTAACCTTCAATTTGTTGAATATATTCATGTACTGTATTTTCCGGCATATAAGGCGCACGAAAGAAGTATCTTAACTGTAAATCAGTAATGATGTTCAAGGGCTAATTACCTTCTAACTTTACGCTAAAGCGTAACACAAAGCTTACCCTTGACCTTGACCTTAAGCATGTAAGTGGCACCGGGATTTTCCAAGACTATTTTGTGGGGAAAAAAGGGCGCGCCTTATATGCAAGAAAATACGGTAACATCAAGTGTTTTTTTGCTTTTTTTTTTTTTTCAATAAATTGAAAACCTGTCTTCAGATGTGCGTCAAACTTTAAACAGAGGTCTGAACTTTGCTCACACCTCTGCAACACAACTGTCCTCAAAGATTTGTTAAGTTATACCCTGAATTAAGGAAAGATCCTGGACTTCACCTCACGAAACAAAGCAAATGCGATAGTAATTATGGACAAGGTAAATTATAGTGGACAAATAAACATGTTATTAGAAGACTGGGGAAGTTACGTGCCTCTTTAACCTTCAGTACAGAAGTCTGTCCATAATGGTATAAAATACTGATGACAAGTTGATAATTAAGACACTTGGGCAACAATTGGGTGTCTTTATTGTTGGAACGTTTCGCCCACATAGTAGGCTTCTTCAGTCAAATACAGATGTAGTGGTGATATGAAGATGATGTAATCAGTCCATCAAGCTTGGATATGTGAGGTGGTCAGTCCCTGGTTCCAGACCATGGAGACGAACTCTTCTCCAGGCTGAGGGACTGACCACCTTGTTCCAGACCATGGAGACGAACTCTTCTCCAGGCTGAGAGACTGACCACCTGGTTCCAGACCATGGAGACGAACTCTTCTCCAGGCTGAGGGACTGACCACCTGGTTCCAGACCATGGAGACGAACTCTTCTCCAGGCTGAGGGACTGACCACCTGGTTCCAGACCATGGAGACGAACTCTTCTCCAGGCTGAGGGACTGACCACCTGGTTCCAGACCATGGAGACGAACTCTTCTCCAGGCTGAGGGACTGACCACCTTAAATACTATTTCTCCAAGACTGATGACAGATTACATCACTTTCATTTCACTACTACATCTGCTGTCTCAGTATTTAACTGAAGAAGTCTACTGTGTAGTTGAAACGTTTCAGCAATAAAGATACCTAACTGCTGCATATATGTCTTAATTATCAACTGAAGTATGTTGCTAAGTAGAAGGTTGTCAACATTACATTTCCCGGCCTTCTTTAAGATGTTCATCAACAGCTCCTGGGCCTCTGCAACTTGTTAGGCAAGAGGTGCTAGAATTCTTGAGCGCGTTCATCAAACACTGTAGAGAAATTACCTTGGATAAGAAGGGAAGAAGAGGGTAGGTAACATTTGTCAGAAAACAGGACAAGGGTTTCCTGATGCGGGTCTTAGTAATATGTTTACCCGCCGCAGGAGCGTTTGGTCATCTGACCGAGGCCTTCAGCAGGCTTACCAGTCTACCCTCTTTAAAAATTAGGGTTGTCATAATATATTACCCTTCCCTCTTTCCCACACTGCGAGGGAAGGGGGGTCGCACAATAGCGAGGGAAGGGGGGTCGCACAACAGCGAGGGAAGAGGGGTCGCACAACAGCGAGGGAAGGGGGTCGCACAACAGCGAGGGAAGGGGGTCGCACAACACCCAGGGAAGGGGGGCGCAAAACAGCCAGGGAAGGGGGGCGCACAACAGCGAGGGAAGGGGGTCGCACAACAGCGAGGAAGGGTGGGGGTCGCACAACAGCGAGGGAAGGGGGTCGCACAACAGCGAGGGAAGGGGGGTCGCACAACAGCGAGGGAAGGGGGTCGCACAACAGCGAGGGAAGGGGGGTCGCACAACACTCCTTGTAGTCACGGCAAGACACTCACTCCTTGTAGTCACGGCAAGACACTCACTCCTTGTAGTCACGGCAAGACACTCACTCCTTGTAGTCACGGCAAGACACTCACTCCTTGTAGTCACGGCAAGACACTCGCTCCTTGTAGTCACGGCAAGACACTCACTCCTTGTAGTCACGGCAAGACACTCATTCCTTGTAGTCACGGCAAGACACTCACTCCTTGTAGTCACGACAAGACCCTCACTCCTTGTAGTCACGGCAAGACACTCACTCCTTGTAGTCACGGCAAGACACTCACTCCTTGTAGTCACGGCAAGACACTCACTCCTTGTAGTCACGGCAAGACACTCACTCCTTGTAGTCACGGCAAGACACTCGCTCCTTGTAGTCACGGCAAGACACTCACTCCTTGTAGTCACGACAAGACACTCATTCCTTGTAGTCACGGCAAGACACTCACTCCTTGTAGTCACGACAAGACACTCACTCCTTGTAGTCACGGCAAGACACTCACTCCTTGTAGTCACGGCAAGACACTCACTCCTTGTAGTCACGGCAAGACACTCGCTCCTTGTAGTCACGGCAAGACACTCACTCCTTGTAGTCACGGCAAGACACTCACTCCTTGTAGTCACGGCAAGACACTCACTCCTTGTAGTCACGCAAGACACTCACTCCTTGTAGTCACGGCAAGACCCTCGCTCCTTGTAGTCACGGCAAGACCCTCGCTCCTTGTAGTCACGGCAAGACACTCGCTCCTTGTAGTCACGGCAAGACACTCACTTCTGTCAATTACGACTCGCGAGAAAACTCACTCAAGTGTTTGCCCAAGAAAACTCCTATTATAAGACATTCTAAATAAGATATTAACAAGCCTTTAGTCTAAGGATATAGCTTGAAGGGTTAATTAAGAACACCTCTGAGTCGAGGACGTCTTTGCTCCTTGACTTAGACCGTCGCAAGAGCTGACAGCTAATTCTGTAGACGCGACGTCAGCGAATATTTTTCGCCGTATGTAGCGCGAAGCTGATGCGGAGTGACGGAAGTGAGAGAGTGAGAGTAACGTGGTTATATGTCAGTCGCAGTGAGGGACAGAACAGTGAGAGAGTGAGCGAGTGAGCGAGTGAGAGTAACGTGGTTACATGTCAGTCGCAGTGAGGGACAGAACAGTGAGAGAGTGAGCGAGTGAGCGAGTGAGAGTAACGTGGTTACATGTCAGTCGCAGTGAGGGACAGAACAGTGAGAGAGTGAGCGAGTGAGCGAGTGAGAGTAACGTGGTTACATGTCAGTCGCAGTGAGGGACAGAACAGTGAGAGAGTGAGCGAGTGAGAGTAACGTGGTTACATGTCAGTCGCAGTGAGGGATAGAACAGTGAGAGAGTGAGCGAGTGAGAGTAACGTGGTTACATGTCAGTCGCAGTGAGGGACAGAACAGTGAGAGAGTGAGCGAGTGAGAGTAACGTGGTTACATGTCAGTCGCAGTGAGGGACAGAACAGTGAGAGAGTGAGCGAGTGAGAGTAACGTGGTTACATGTCAGTCGCAGTGAGGGACAGAACAGTGAGAGAGTGAGCGAGTGAGCGAGTGAGAGTAACGTGGTTACATGTCAGTCGCAGTGAGTGACAGAACAGTGAGAGAGTGAGCGAGTGAGAGTAACGTGGTTACATGTCAGTCGCAGTGAGGGACAGAACAGTGAGAGAGTGAGCGAGTGAGAATAACGTGGTTACATGTCAGTCGCAGTGAGGGACAGAACAGTGAGAGAGTGAGCGAGTGAGAGTAACGTGGTTACATGTCAGTCGCAGTGAGTGACAGAACAGTGAGAGAGTGAGCGAGTGAGAGTAACGTGGTTACATGTCAGTCGCAGTGAGGGACAGAACAGTGAGAGAGTGAGCGAGTGAGAGTAACGTGGTTACATGTCAGTCGCAGTGAGTGACAGAACAGTGAGAGAGTGAGCGAGTGAGAGTAACGTGGTTACATGTCAGTCGCAGTGAGATACAGAACAAGTTACAGAGGAAGTTAAGTAAGTTTATTCAGGTATACACAAAAACAGTTACATAGATTTTATTTATCATACATAGCAGCATATGTGTAGAGAACCTAGGATAACACAAAATAGTCAGACAGAGCCAAACGAATCCATGTTGCGTTGTAACGTAGAAATCCGTGGTCGTAACTTAGTTAGAAGTGCCCTTCTTAAAATAACTCATTTCTATGTTACAGCGCAGCGTGGACTCGTCCTGGTAACTTTTTCCCTGTAACTCGTTATCACTCTGCTAAGCGAGTAATACGTTATTCTGTGGTACAATAATCAAGAACATATTACTCTTTGTACAGTTGATCTTGTGAATGTTGTAAACATTTAAACGTCCCACTTACAACAAAGAGGGAAAGTGACATTCCACTTACAAAAGAGAGGATATGTGACTCTTCACTTAAAGAGTTCGTATAGCCTAACACATCTCTGAAGGTCACCAGACCTTCTCCTTGAAGACAAAAGATGTCATGTAACTTTCCACTTACAGGAAATAATGAAGTCACGTGGCCTTTCGCTAACCCGAAAGAGATCACGTGACCTGTCACTTATGGAATAGTGGTCAAGTGGCCTGCCACTTTCAAGAATGAGGTCACACTTATTAGAAAGAGATCACACGACCAGCCACAGACTTGGAAGGTGTTGGTTTACTCCCACTTATATGACAAAGGTCAAGTGACCTACCAGTTACAAAAAACAGATAAAGTGACCCACTTGAAATAAAGAGGTCACATGCCCTCTCACTTGTAGGAAAGAAATCACTTAATCTCGCACTCACGAGAAACATGCCATTTCATCTTCCACTTGAAATAAAGAGGCTATGGTCTTGTGACCTTCCACTTAGAGGAAAGTGGTTGAAAGATCAACTTACAAAAAAGGAAGCTTCGTGATCTCTTACGAGAAGGTCATGTGACCTCCCAGAAGAAAAACATCACACCATCTTCCGCTTACAGGAGACATGTTATCTGACCTTCCACATATAAGGAACAGATTACTTGGGTTCCACTTACAAGAATGACGTCACTTGGTGTTTCACGTGACTCCTTGGCGTTCTTCGTGACTCTTTGGCGTTCTTCGTGACTCTTTGGTGTTCTTCGTGACTCTTTGGTGTTCTTCGTGACTCTTTGGTGTTCTTCGTGACTCTTTGGTGTTCTTCGTGACTCTTTGGTGTTCTTCGTGACTCTTTGGTGTTCTTCGTGACTCTTTGGTGTTCTTCGTGACTCTTTGGTGTTCTTCGTGACTCTTTGGTGTTCTTCGTGACTCTTTGGTGTTCTTCGTCACTCTTTGGCGTTCTTCGTGACTCTTTGGCGTTCTTCGTGACTCTTTGGTGTTCTTCGTGACTCTTTGGTGTTCTTCGTGACTCTTTGGCGTTCTTCGTGACTCTTTGGTGTTCTTCGTGACTCTTTGGCGTTCCACGTGACTCTTTGGTGTTCCAAGTGACTCTTTGGTGTTCTTCGTGACTCTTTGGCGTTCTTCGTGACTCTTTGGTGTTCTTCGTGACTCTTTGGTGTTCTTCGTGACTCTTTGGTGTTCTTCGTGACTCTTTGGTGTTCTTCGTGACTCTTTGGTGTTCTTCGTGACTCTTTGGTGTTCTTCGTGACTCCTTGGCGTTCTTCGTGACTCTTTGGCGTTCCACGTGACTCTTTGGCATTCTTCATGACTCTTTGGTGTTCTTCGTGACTCTTTGGTGTTCTTCGTGACTCTTTGGCGTTCTTCGTGACTCTTTGGCGTTCTTCGTGACTCTTTTGCGTTCTTCGTGACTCTTTGGCGTTCCACGTGACTCTTTGGTGTTCTTCGTGACCACTTTGTCGCTCCTCGTAACCTCTTTGGCGTTCCACGTGACTCTTTGGCGTTCTTCGTGACTCTTTGGCGTTCTTCGTGACTCTTTGGTGTTCTTCGTGACCACTTTGTCGCTCCTCGTAACCTCTTTGGCGTTCCACGTGACTCTTTGGCGTTCTTCGTGACTCTTTGGCGTTCTTCGTGACTCTTTGGCGTTCTTCGTGACTCTTTGGTGTTCTTCGTGACTCTTTGGTGTTCTTCGTGACTCATTGGCGTTCTTCGTGACTCTTTGGCGTTCCACGTGACTCTTTGGCGTTCTTCGTGACTCTTTGGTGTTCTTCGTGACTCTTTGGTGTTCTTCGTGACTCTTTGGCGTTCTTCGTGACTCTTTGGCGTTCTTCGTGACTCTTTGGTGTTCCACGTGACTCTTTGGTGTTCTTCGTGACTCTTTGGTGTTCCACGTGACTCTTTGGCGTTCTTCGTGACTCTTTGGTGTTCCACGTGACTCTTTGGCGTTCTTCGTGACTCATTGGCGTTCTTCGTGACTCTTTGGCGTTCCACGTGACTCTTTGGCGTTCTTCGTGACTCTTTGGTGTTCTTCGTGACTCTTTGGTTCGACTTTGCGTTCTTCGTGACTCTTTGGCGTTCTTCGTGACTCTTTGGCGTTCTTCGTGACTCTTGGTGTTCCTCGTGATCTTGTTCTTGTGCTTGGTTCTTCGTGACTCTTTGGTGTTCTTCGTGACTCTTTGGCGTTCTTCGTGACTCTTTGGGTTCTCGTGACTCTTTGGCGTTCTTCGTGACTCTTTGGCGTTCTTCGTGACTCTTTGGCGTTCTTCGTGACTCTTTGGTGTTCTTCGTGACTCTTTGGTGTTCTCGTGACTCTTTGGCGTTCTTCGTGACTCTTTGGTGTTCTTCGTGACTCTTTGGCGTTCTTCGTGACTCTTTGGCGTTCTTCGTGACTCTTTGGCGTTCTTCGTGACTCTTTGGGTTCTTCGTGATCTCTTTGTGTTCTTCGTGACTCTTTGTTTTCGGACTCTTGGGTTCGGATCTTGGGTTCTTCGTGACTCTTGGTTCTCGTGTCTTTGGGTTCTTGTGACTTCGTTCTCGGATCTTGGGCGGCTTGCGTTCTGATCTGGGATTTGCCGACCTGTCCGGCTCTTGCGTATCTTGGTCTCGATCTTGGTTCCGGATCTGCTACTCTGGTTCACTCTGGTCATTGGGTGATCGGCGTCTGGTCTGATCTTGGTTCGGACTCTCATGCGATCTGTTCTGGATCTGCGTGATCTGGTGACTCTTTGGGTTCTTCGTGACTCTTTGGGTTCTTCGTGACTCTTTGGGTTCTTCGTGACTCTTGTGTTCTTCAGTGACTCTTTGGCGTTCTTCGTGACTCTTTGGCGTTCTTCGTGACTCTTTGGCGTTCTTAGTGACTCTTTGGCGTTCCTCGTGACTCTTTGGCGTTCTTCGTGACTCTTTGGCGTTCTTCGTGACTCTTTGGGTTATCTTGTCTGTGACTCTTTGGCGTTCTTCGGACTCTTTGGCGTTCTTCGTGACTCTTGGCGTTCTTCGTGACTCTTTGGTTCTCAGACTCTTGGCGTTCTTCGTGACTCTTTGGGTTCTTCGTGACTCTTTGGCGTTCTTCGTGACTCTTTGGTTCTCGGACTCTTTGGTGTTCTTCGTGACTCTTTGGCGTTCTTCGTGACTCTTTGGGTTCTTCGTGACTCTTTGGCGTTCTACTTTTCTTCGGACTCTTTGGGTTCTTCTGACTCTTTGGGTTCTTCGGACTCTTTGCGTTCTGTGACTCTTGGCGTTCTTCGTGACTCTTTGCGTTCTTCGTGACTCTTTGGCGTTCTTTGACTCTTGGTGTTCTTCGTGACTCTTTGCGTTCTTGTGACTCTTGGTTCTTCGTGACCTTGGGTTCTTCGGACTTTGGGTTCTTCGACTCTTTGCGTTCTTCGTGACCTTTGGTTCTTCGACTCTTGGTCCGATCTTGCGTGACTCTTTGGGTTCTCGTGACTCTTGGCGTTCTTCGTGACTTTTGCGTTCTCAGACTCTTTGGCGTTCTTCGTGATCTTGGTCTCTGACTCTTGGGTTCTTCGTGACTCTTTGGCGTTCTTCGACTCTTTGGGTCTCGTGACCTTGCTCTTAGTGACTCTTGGTTCCTCGTGACTCTTGGGTTTTTCGTGACTCTTAGGTCTCGTGACTCTGGCGTCTTCAGTGACTCTTGGCGTTCCTCGTGACTCTGGATCTTGGTCTTCGACTCTTTGCGTTCTCAGTGACTCTTGCGTCAGATCTTTGCTTTTCGTGACGATCTCCAAAAGATTCATTCAGTGATCATTCATACAGCAAGAGATCATTGCAAGAGATCACTGCAAGAGATCACTGCAAGATATCACTGCAAGAGATCATTGCAAGAGATCATTGCAAGATACCTCTGCAAGATATCACTGCAAGAGATCATTGCAAGAGATCACTGCAAGAGATCACTTCAAGAGATCATTGCAAGAGATCACTGCAAGAGATCATTGCAAGAGATCACTGCAAGAGATCACTGCAAGAGATCATTGGAAGAGATCACTGCAAGAGATCACTGCAAGAGATCATTGCAAGAGATCACTGGAAGAGATCATTGCAAGAGATCGCTGCAAGAGATCACTGCTAGAGATCACTGCAAGAGATCATTGGAAGAGATCACTGCAAGAGATCATTGAAAGAGATCACTGGAAGAGATCATTGCAAGAGATCGCTGCAAGAGATCACTGCTAGAGATCACTGCAAGAGATCACTGCAAGAGATCATTGGAAGAGATCACTGCAAGACATCACTGCAAGAGATCGTTGCAAGAGATCACTGGAAGATATCATTGCAAGAGATCGCTGCAAGAGATCACTGCAAGACATCACTGCAAGAGATCACTGCAAGAGATCACTGCAAGAGATCGTTGCAAGAGATCACTGGAAGAGATCATTGCAAGAGATCGCTGCAAGAGATCACTGCAAGACATCACTGCAAGAGATCACTGCAAGAGATCACTGCAAGAGATCATTGCAAGAGATCACTGGAAGAGATCATTGCAAGAGATCACTGCAAGAGATCTCTGCAAGAGATCTCTGCAAGAGATCTCTGCAAGAGATAACTGCAAGAGATCATTGCAAGAGATCACTGCAAGAGATCTCTGCAAGAGATCACTGCAAGAGATCACTGCAAGAGATTACTGGAATAAGGCAACAGGTGTGTCTTTCGAACCTGTTCCCAAGAGAAACTGGAACTCGATATTAACATCCAATAATATTATGCTAATGGAATCAAAGCAGTTTTGAGGTCCTCCACGCATATTACAGTTTTGAGATCCGCCACGCATATTACAGTTTTGAGGTCCGCCACGCATATTACAGTTTTGAGGTCCGCCACGCATATTACAGTTTTGAGGTCCGCCACGCATATTACAGTTTTGACGTCCGCCACGCATATTACAGTTTTGAGGTCCGCCACGCATATTACAGTTTTGAGGTCCTCCACGCATATTACAGTTTTGAGGTCCGCCACGCATATTACAGTTTTGAGGTCCGCCACGCATATTACAGTTTTGACGTCCGCCACGCATATTACAGTTTTGAGGTCCGACACGCATATTACAGTTTTGAGGTCCTCCACGCATATTACAGTTTTGACGTCCTCCACGCATATTACAGTTTTGAGGTCCGCCACGCATATTACAGTTTTGAGGTCCGCCACGCGTATTACAGTTTTGACGTCCGCCACGCATATTACAGTTTTGAGGTCCGCCACGCATATTACAGTTTTGAGGTCCGCCACGCGTATTACAGTTTTGAGGTCCTCCACGCGTATTACAGTTTTGAGGTCCTCCACGCGTATTACAGTTTTGAGGTCCGCCACGCATATTACAGTTTTGAGGTCCGCCACGCGTATTACAGTTTTGAGGTCCTTCACGCGTATTACAGTTTTGAGGTCCACCACGCATATTACAGTTTTGAGGTCCACCACGCGTATTACAGTTTTGAGGTCCTCCACGCATATTACAGTTTTGAGGTCCACCACGCATATTACAGTTTTGAGGTCCACCACGCGTATTACAGTTTTGAGGTCCGCCACGCATATTACAGTTTTGAGGTCCGCCACGCATATTACAGTTTTGAGGTCCGCCACGCGTATTACAGTTTTGAGGTCCTCCACGCGTATTACAGTTTTGAGGTCCTCCACGCATATTACAGTTTTGAGGTCCACCACGCGTATTACAGTTTTGAGGTCCTCCACGCGTATTACAGTTTTGAGGTCCTCCACACGTATTACAGTTTTGAGGTCCTCCACGTGTATTACAGTTTTGAGGTCCTCCACGCGTATTACAGTTTTGAGGTCCGCCACGCGTATTACAGTTTTGAGGTCCGCCACCGTAATACAGTTTTGAGGTCCACCACGCATATTACAGTTTTGAGGTCCACCACGCGTATTACAGTTTTGAGGTCCGCCACGCATATTACAGTTTTGAGGTCCGCCACGCATATTACAGTTTTGAGGTCCGCCACGCGTATTACAGTTTTGAGGTCCTCCACGCGTATTACAGTTTTGAGGTCCTCCACGCATATTACAGTTTTGAGGTCCACCACGCGTATTACAGTTTTGAGGTCCTCCACGCGTATTACAGTTTTGAGGTCCTCCACACGTATTACAGTTTTGAGGTCCTCCACGTGTATTACAGTTTTGAGGTCCTCCACGCGTATTACAGTTTTGAGGTCCGCCACGCGTATTACAGTTTTGAGGTCCTACACGTGTATTACAGTTTTGAGGTCCACCACGCGTATTACAGTTTTGAGGTCCTCCACGCGTATTACAGTTTTGAGGTCCGCCACACGTATTACAGTTTTGAGGTCCTCCACGTGTATTACAGTTTTGAGGTCCTCCACGCGTATTACAGTTTTGAGGTCCGCCACGCGTATTACAGTTTTGAGGTCCGCCACGCGTATTACAGTTTTGAGGTCCTCCACGCGTAATACAGTTTTGAGGTCCTCCACGCGTAATACAGTTTTGAGGTCCGCCACGCGTAATACAGTTTTGAGGTCCTCCACGCGTAATACAGTTTTGAGGTCCGCCACGCGTAATACAGTTTTGAGGTCCGCCACGCGTATTACAGTTTTGAGGTCCTCCACGCGTAATACAGTTTTGAGGTCCGCCACGCGTAATACAGTTTTGAGGTCCGCCACGCGTATTACAGTTTTGAGGTCCTCCACGCGTAATACAGTTTTGAGGTCCTCCACGCGTATTACAGTTTTGAGGTCCGCCACGCGTATTACAGTTTTGAGGTCCGCCACGCGTATTACAGTTTTGAGGTCCGCCACGCGTAATACAGTTTTGAGGTCCTCCAGGCGTAATACAGTTTTGAGGTCCTCCACGCGTAATACAGTTTTGAGGTCCTCCACGCGTAATACAGTTTTGAGGTCCGCCACGCGTAATACAGTTTTGAGGTCCGCCACGCGTATTACAGTTTTGAGGTCCTCCACGCGTAATACAGTTTTGAGGTCCGCCACGCGTAATACAGTTTTGAGGTCCGCCACGCGTATTACAGTTTTGAGGTCCTCCACGCGTAATACAGTTTTGAGGTCCTCCACGCGTATTACAGTTTTGAGGTCCGCCACGCGTATTACAGTTTTGAGGTCCGCCACGCGTATTACAGTTTTGAGGTCCGCCACGCGTAATACAGTTTTGAGGTCCTCCAGGCGTAATACAGTTTTGAGGTCCTCCACGCGTAATACAGTTTTGAGGTCCACCACGCGTATTACAGTTTTGAGGTCCTCCACGCTAATACAGTTTTGAGGTCCTCCACGCGTAATACAGTTTTGAGGTCCTCCACGCGTAATACAGTTTTGAGGTCCGCCACGCGTATTACAGTTTTGAGGTCCTCCACGCGTAATACAGTTTTGAGGTCCGCCACGCGTAATACAGTTTTGAGGTCCGCCACGCGTATTACAGTTTTGAGGTCCTCCACGCGTAATACAGTTTTGAGGTCCTCCACGCGTATTACAGTTTTGAGGTCCTCCACGCGTATTACAGTTTTGAGGTCCGCCACGCGTATTACAGTTTTGAGGTCCTCCACGCGTATTACAGTTTTGAGGTCCTCCACGCGTATTACAGTTTTGAGGTCCTCCACGCGTATTACAGTTTTGAGGTCCGCCACGCGTATTACAGTTTTGAGGTCCGCCACGCGTAATACAGTTTTGAGGTCCGCCACGCGTATTACAGTTTTGAGGTCCGCCACGCGTAATACAGTTTTGAGGTCCGCCACGCGTATTACAGTTTTGAGGTCCTCCACGCGTAATACAGTTTTGAGGTCCTCCACGCGTAATACAGTTTTGAGGTCCGCCACGCGTAATACAGTTTTGAGGTCCTCCACGCGTATTACAGTTTTGAGGTCCTCCACGCGTATTACAGTTTTGAGGTCCGCCACGCGTATTACAGTTTTGAGGTCCTCCACGCGTATTACAGTTTTGAGGTCCTCCACGCGTAATACAGTTTTGAGGTCCTCCACGCGTAATACAGTTTTGAGGTCCTCCACGCGTATTACAGTTTTGAGGTCCTCCACGCGTAATACAGTTTTGAGGTCCTCCACGCGTAATACAGTTTTGAGGTCCTCCACGCGTATTACAGTTTTGAGGTCCTCCACGCGTATTACAGTTTTGAGGTCCTCCACGCGTATTACAGTTTTGAGGTCCGCCACGCGTATTACAGTTTTGAGGTCCTCCACACGTATTACAGTTTTGAGGTCCTCCACGCGTAATACAGTTTTGAGGTCCTCCACGCGTAATACAGTTTTGAGGTCCGCCACGCGTATTACAGTTTTGAGGTCCTCCACGCGTAATACAGTTTTGAGGTCCTCCACGCGTATTACAGTTTTGAGGTCCGCCACGCGTAATACAGTGTTGAGGTCCTCCACGCGTAATACAGTGTTGAGGTCCGCCACGCGTAATACAGTTTTGAGGTCCGCCACGCGTATTACAGTTTTGAGGTCATCCACGCGTAATACAGTGTTGAGGTCCGCCACGCGTAATACAGTGTTGAGGTCCTCCACGCGTAATACAGTGTTGAGGTCCTCCACGTGTAATACAGTGTTGAGGTCCGCCACGCGTAATACAGTGTTGAGGTCCGCCACGCGTAATACAGTGTTGAGGTCCGCCACGCGTAATACAGTGTTGAGGTCCGCCACGCGTATTACTTTGGATAATCTTCACAATATGAGGAGAAGAATAAAATTACAATATTTTTACTAAAACTCCATTATTTTAGAGCCAAAATATGTGATACATTAAAAAAAAAATATATATGCTAAAATGTTATTTTAATGATCCGTTCGACGATTGAGAGCGGGTGGAAGCATTTTCTGACATACTTGGTATTTAAGAAGAGAGACTAGAAATGATTGAGGAGCATGAGGTTAAAATGAAACTCACTGTTCTAGGAGACCATCAGATACTGTAGCTCCCTGGTGGGCGTAAAACCCACATCGTCTTCACTGTTTTACGTTGCAATCACTGCAGAGACCGGAGCAGGATGGAGGGAGCAACCCTCGCTTGATATTCTATGTTCCAGGTAATGATCACTGTGAAGACAGAAGCTGTGACTGTAACATCCACATGATGTTCACTGTTCCAGCTGAGGGTCACTGCAGAGACTGTTGCAAGCTCGAGACTGTAACATCCACATGATGTTCACTGTTCCAGCTGAGGGTCACTGCAGAGACTGTTGCAAGCTCGAGACTGTAACATCCACATGATGTTCACTGTTCCAGCTGAGGGTCACTGCAGAGACTGTTGCAAGCTCGAGACTGTAACATCCACATGATGTTCACTGTTCCAGCTGAGGGTCACTGCAGAGACTGTTGCAGGCTCGAGACTGTAACATCCACATGATGTTCACTGTTCCCGTTGACCATCACTGCCCTGGCTGTAGCAGGCTGGCGGGAACAACATTAACATCATCTTCACTGTTCCAGATGAGGATCACTGCAGAGATTGTAACAAGCTTGAGGTTGCAGCGTATACAGGATCCTCAGTGTTCCGGGAGAATGTAGCAGGCTGGAGGATGCAACACCCACATCAGTGATGTTCAGTGTTCCGGGAGACTGTAGCAGGCTGGAGGATGCAACACCCACACATCAATGATCTTCAGAGTTCCGGGAGACTGTAGTAGGCTGGAGGGCGCAACCCCCACACATCGATATTCTTCACTCTTCCAGTTGACCATCACTGTAGAGGCTGTCCCAGGCTGGTGGGTGGCACATTGCCCATCTGAGAGATGCTGGTTACAGCAGTGGGATGGGGAAGCGGGTCCTGGGTTGGCATATAACGAGACCGGCACTATTGTTCAGTGAGCATCACACAATCACACATTCTGCTTGCCATCGATAATCAGTCAACAGCCCGGTAGCTTAGTGCCAACGATGGTATAAGTGCCACTGTCTACACAGAGATTATAGAAGGTGTTAACGTCAAGGTTTAACGTCTGGGTGAGGAACTGAGCTTCAGGCTAGTTGACCTTATACTTACACCAAGATCTGGAAGTCAGTCTCTCACTAGCTTCAGGCTGGTTAAGACATACTCAGTTCTGCTTCATGTTGAGTATATAAGCTATCGACAGTAAGCATACTTATTCTTGATGAAGAATTAAACACATGTGTAATATCTGGGTATCTTTATTTGTAGGCATTTCTCCATCCAGTGTCTTTATCAGTAAAAATTCAAGGACATCATTTTTTATCTTGTCCATATTACATAGTACAATCTTTGTACATATTTATTTTTGCTCGCGTTTTTTACGGTACTTTTAAAATGGTATCTGCTAAGTTCGTGATTAAGACATATGTGCAACAGTTGGGTATTTGTTTTGTTCAAAATTTCGCCTACACAGTAGGCTTCTTCAGTCAAATACAGACACAGCGAGATTATGTAATCAGTCTATCAACCATGGAGATATAGTATTTGAGGTGGTCAGTCCCTCAGCCTGGAGAAGAGTGCAGCTCCATGGTCTGCAACGATATGAAGCTGAAGCATGAAACTGCAGTATCTGCTAAGTATATTGAAAATTCACCAAATACATGAATATAACTTTGTTGGTGGGTATATACTGTTGATCAGAAATAACCTTAGGTGTATGATTTCATTTTGGTTTCTGTATTGACAGTTCCCTCCTTGTGTTACGTCTTCAAGACCAGGTACCACAGGCCTTTTAACTGTACCTGTGTTCGAAACACAGGCCTTTTAACTGTACCTGTGTTCGAAACACAGGCCTTTTAACTGTACCTGTGTTCGAAACACAGATGTTACGGCCCCCTACCTAACAATGGCTGTTAGGTAGTTTACCTGCCGGCCTGTGACGTCATCAAACGTGATGTTTGACTGACGAGCCGGCTTGACCGACAGTGTCTACCAGACTCTCATATGGAGAGTGTCATCTAGACTCTCATATGGAGAGTGTCAACCACACTCATTGCAGGGGAGAGTCTAGTGAACTCTCCAGTTGTGAGTCTGGTTGACACTCTCAATATCAGAGTCTAGATGACACTCTCCATATGAGAGTCTGGTAGACACTGTCGGTCAAGCCGGCTCGTCAATCAAACATCACGTTTGATGACGTCACAGGCCGGCAGGTAAACTACCTAACAGCCATTGTTAGGTAGGGGGCCCTAACAACAGGCCTTTTAACTGAACCTGTTTTCGAAACAAAGGCCTTTTAACTGTACCTGTGTTCGAAACACAGGCATTTTAACTGTACCTGTGTTCGAAACACAGGCCTTTTAACTGTACCTGTGTTCGAAACACAGGCCTTTTAACTGTACCTGTGTTCGAAACACAGGCCTTTTAACTGTACCTGTGTTCGAAACACAGGCCTTTTAACTGTACCTGTATTCGAAACACAGGCCTTTTAACTGTACCTGTGTTCGAAACACAGGCCTTTTAAGAGTTTTCATAAATGGGGAGAAATTATAGTGGGGACGCGTCACAAGTGGTGTTCCACAGGAGTTAGTTGATAAATTATACATATGTGCATCAATGGGTATCTTTATTGTGTAAACGTCTCTCAGCCTGGAGTCGTAATCAGTGGATCAGTCTTGATAAGACATATATACTGCAGACAGGTGATATGAAGCAGTCGTAGGTGTTACCTTGAACAAATCTACATGTGGGAGTAGGTCATGCCTGTAGGTTAGGCAAGAGCAAAATTCCCTCTATCAAAATCCCAAGAGGATAAAAGAGTGTAATTTTTTTTAATAACACACCATCATTCACTCCATCACTGTCTTGCTAGAGGCTTGCCTACACTACAGTTAAAAATTGCAACACACCCCTCCTTCAGAGTTCAGCCACTGTACTTTCCACCTTGAGGACTCAAGGTCAGCTAACCAATTTCCCTGAATCCATTCATAAATGTTGCACTGCTCACACTCCAACAGCACGTCAAGTCATAAAAAAACATTCGTCTCCACTTGCTACTAGTATCTAACATGCTTACGCACACTTGCTGGAAGTACAAGCCCTTCGCACACAAAACCTTCACTCCCTCCCTCCAACCTTTCCTAAGCCAACCCCTACCCCGCCTTTCTTACACTACAGCCATTCTATTTTGTTCCATCCTTTATAAATATCCAATCAACTTAAACAACCCTTCCTCAGCCCTCTGGATAATAGTTTTGGTAATCCCGCACCTCCTTCTAATCTCCAAACTACGGATCCTCTGCATTATATTCACAACACACATTGCCCTCAGACACGACATCTCCACTGCCTCCAGCCTTCTCCTTGTTGCAACATTCACCAACCATACTTAGTATATATAGTATATATATATATATATATATATATATATATATATATATATATATATATATATATATATTTATATATATATATATATATATATATATATATATATATGTCGTGCCGATTAGGTAAAACTTGCGATTTTGGCTTAAATAGCAACGCTCACCTTGCCATATAAGACAAGTGAAAATTTGTGTATGCAATAATTTCGCCAAAATCATTCTGAACATAACGAAAAAATATATTTCATTGTGTTTGTTTATTATTAAATTAATGTTAACGTATCTAAAATATATTTAGTTGGGTTAGGCTGAATTAAATTGCGCTTGTTGTAATAAGGTTAGGTAGGTTTTCAAAGTTTCTCTTGGTACAAAATTATAAATTTTTACATTAACATAAATGAAAAAAATATATCTTTAAACGTATAAGAGCAAATTTTAGAAAGGACTTAATTTTAAATGAGTTCTTGCTAATTGACCAGTTTTACCTAATCGGCACGACATATATATATATATATATATATATGCAAAAAGATCACAGTAAACAGGTGATATCAAAATATGCAAAACAACCACTATGAAAAATAGAGAATTCAAGCGCTTTCGTGACTAATCACATTATCATAGTTCCTTGATAATGTGAGTAGTCACGAAAGCGCTTGGAATTCTTCTATTTTTCATAGTGTTGTTTTATATATATATATATATATATATATATATATATATATATATATATATATATATATATATATATATATATATATATATATATATATATATATATATATATATATATATATATATATATATTATATATATATAATCATACATATATTATTTTTTATTGCGATTGTTTAAGTAATCACTGCAGCAGAATTTTTCAAGGCATCGGAAGATAAAATTAGTGAGGTTCACTCTTAATTTCAACTCTTCTTAACGGCTCTTGTTATTGAAACCAGGACCAAGTATTCAGTAAGAAGGAGGAGGAGGAGAGAAGGTGGAGAATCAGAGAGAAAGATGAGGAGAGAGGAGAAGGTAGGAGAAGTTGAAGGAATAGATGGACTAGTAGGAGGAAGAGGGGGGGGGAGGAAGAAGAGGGAGAACAGATGAAGAAGGTGGAGAGGGTAAAGAATAGGAGGAGGAAGAGTAAGAAGATGAAGACAACGATGAGGAAGATCAGGCTAAGAGACTTATAACATACAGGAAGGAAGATGTAGACTGACACTGCTATAAACATTTTTATCTAGTTAACGTAGTGTGTCTTGCAGTCAGCCTCACCTTCACTCTGCCTCACCTTCACTCAGCCTCACCTTCACTCAGCCTCACCTTCACTCTGCCTCACCTTCACTCAGCCTCACCTTCACTCAGCCTCACCTTCACTCAGCCTCACCTTCACTCAGCCTCACCTTCACTCTGCCTCACCTTCACTCAGCCTCACCTTCACTCAGCCTCACCTTCACTCAGCCTCACCTTCACTCAGCCTCACCTTCACTCAGCCTCACCTTCACTCTGCCTCACCTTCACTCAGCCTCACCTTCACTCAGCCTCACCTTCACTCTGCCTCACCTTCACTCAGCCTCACCTTCACTCAGCCTCACCTTCACTCTGCCTCACCTTCACTCAGCCTCACCTTCACTCAGCCTCACCTTCACTCAGCCTCACCTTCACTCTGCCTCACCTTCACTCAGCCTCACCTTCACTCAGCCTCACCTTCACTCAGCCTCACCTTCACTCTGCCTCACCTTCACTCAGCCTCACCTTCACTCAGCCTCACCTTCACTCTGCCTCACCTTCACTCAGCCTCACCTTCACTCAGCCTCACCTTCACTCACCCTCACCTTCACTCAGCCTCACCTTCACTCAGCCTCACCTTCACTCAGCCTCACCTTCACTCTGCCTCACCTTCACTCAGCCTCACCTTCACTCAGCCTCACCTTCACTCACCCTCACCTTCACTCAGCCTCACCTTCACTCACCCTCACCTTCACTCAGCCTCACCTTCACTCACCCTCACCTTCACTCAGCCTCACCTTCACTCACCCTCACCTTCACTCAGCCTCACCTTCACTCACCCTCACTCACCCTCACCTTCACTCAGCCTCACCTTCACTCTGCCTCACCTTCACTCAGCCTCACCTTCACTCACCCTCACCTTCACTCAGCCTCACCTTCACTCACCCTCACCTTCACTCAGCCTCACCTTCACTCAGCCTCACCTTCACTCAGCCTCACCTTCACTCAGCCTCACCTTCACTCAGCCTCACCTTCACTCTCCCTCACCTTCACTCAGCCTCACCTTCACTCACCCTCACCTTCACTCAGCCTCACCTTCACTCACCCTCACCTTCACTCAGCCTCACCTTCACTCAGCCTCACCTTCACTCAGCCTCACCTTCACTCTGCCTCACCTTCACTCAGCCTCACCTTCACTCAGCCTCACCTTCACTCAGCCTCACCTTCACTCAGCCTCACCTTCACTCAGCCTCACCTTCACTCTGCCTCACCTTCACTCAGCCTCACCTTCACTCAGCCTCACCTTCACTCAGCCTCACCTTCACTCAGCCTCACCTTCACTCAGCCTCACCTTCACTCAGCCTCACCTTCACTCAGCCTCACCTTCACTCTGCCTCACCTTCACTCAGCCTCACCTTCACTCAGCCTCACCTTCACTCAGCCTCACCTTCACTCAGCCTCACCTTCACTCAGCCTCACCTTCACTCAGCCTCACCTTCACTCAGCCTCACCTTCACTCAGCCTCACCTTCACTCAGCTTCACCTTCACTCTCTCTCTCTCTCTCTCCCTCTCTCTCTCTCTCTTCCTCTCTTTTATTTCAGGGAGCCTGAGGAAGGGCAGAGAGATAAGGATTAATAACATCAGAAGAGAAAGCTTAAGTATGATGTTAAAAGATAGATAGACAGACATGATGTTCTTCAAGCTATGCATAAACACTAGTACCTGTGTACCAGCATGTGTAATGTACACACCTCAGTGGCAACATGCACACCCAAATCAACTTCCTAATGGGCAATGTGGACTCTCTTCTGCTTCAGCACAAATGTCAACATATTATAATCGTTGGTGACCTCTACCAACATCTTATACAGAGGGACTTTGATGACCTTCTTGCGGTGTTTGACATGAGAAACTTTGTTGACTTCGCTACTCATATCTCTGGCTCCTCCCTTGACCACGTAGTGAGTGATCTGGCACAAGGTATAGTCACTTGTCAACCTCTCAGTTACGTTGGATCATCTGACCACAAGGCTTTTCTTACGACTCTGAAGATCCCAAGAGAACGAGGTGAGGAATCTTCACATACAACCTGGCTGTGAGAAGAGTAAACTTGTCAGCCCTTTGTTCTGAGCTCGCCACCTCCGATTGGAATGCTCTTCTCCAAGGTGATGTTGACAACCAAGTGAATGCCTTCACTGGACACATACTTAGTCTTCAACAAGAACACATCCTTCACTGGCAGTATGTGACGAAGCCTACAGATCAGCTTTGGTTCGGCTTTCGTTGTTGAGAGGCTGCTACTGCTAAGTACAAGGCTTGGAGAAAGTGTAAAAGATATCCCACTACCTATAACAGGGATTCCGCGTCCAGCACTGGTGGTGTGCGGACGTGTTGGTCAGCCCCTGGTGGTAGCAGTTGGAAATTATATTTTCAGCAAAGATGGCGGACGGCTACCGGCGGCGAGTTAACACAGTATGTGTTGAGTTTATAAAAGGAGCGGTCTACTCGACGAATGCGGATGTGATACTACCTGCCGTTCTTCGCGACACATACCATGTGACACTTGCAGATCTTTATGGCATATCCATAAATGGGGCAAAGAGGCTGTTTGTGAAATTTGCAAGCACGGAAGCATATCAAAGGGTGGTGGACGCATATCAGGATCAACGAATGATGGTAAATCCTGGTGTAGAGGTATGCTTACGGGACGTGTCAGCTGTCTACAAATGGATTAAGATCCAGAATATTCCCTTTGAAATGGGACCGGAGGACGTCCGCAACGTTTTTAAGGTATTTGGTGACATTCATGCATGCAGTCAATATTGGCAGATGGGCGCAGGGGCTATATGCAGGTCTTTTGGAGGGAACTTATTCAGTAAAAATGACATTGTGCAAGCCCATACCATCTTATGTAATGGTGGATTGTTTCCGTACACAGGTATACGTGACATAACAAGGGCAGGTGCGTACATGTAGATTGTGTGGGCAGCCTGGACATCTGGCGGTTGAGTGTGTGAGGAGACGGGAGGATCGACGACGTGGGAATGTCGAACCTGCAGGCAAGAGTGTGGAGGAGCGTAAGGGCGTGGTACTGGAGGATGGTGCCATGGAAAGTCAACCGGAAGGAAGGCACGGAAGGAAGGCAGTGGAGTGAGGAAGTGGAGCAGGCAGAACAGGAAGTGATGCAGACTCGAGAAGAGAGGAATTTGAAGGATAAGCGGCCGCCTCAGGAGACTGAGGAACAACAGGAGGATGATCATTGTGTGGTAAATGAGGTTGCTATATTGGAGGATTTGAATGAGATGTTGGGAGGTGAGAGTATGGATTTGGGGAATGGGGAGGGTGTGGGTGGTGAGGTGGAGACTTTGCTGCCATCTTTGGACCAGATTGAAAGTAGTGGAGCTACAGCGACTGTGGTACAGGTGGATGTGGAGGTCCATAGACAGCAGGAGGATGTAGAGGAGGAAATGGAGAAGGTGGAATCAAGAAAGAGAACTGGGGAGGAGGCGGAAAATGACATCCTCACTCCTGGGCAGAGACTGGGACAAAAGGTATGGTCAGAGGTGGTACGTGGTAATGTGGCTGGTATTAGAGGAAATGGTAGTACCAGAGTAAATAAGGAAGTGGCAGGTGATAAAAAGTGTGGTACTAAGGTTGGATCAACTGATAAGAATGACAGGAAGCAAGCGAAACAGAAGGGTAAACCAATGCCTTTAAATTCAGGTGTCTAGGTATCAATGTGAATGGCCTCAGGAATGAGGTCAAGCGTAGGTGGGTAGAGGATACCTTATGTAGGTTTAAGATTGACGTAGTATTTTTCCAGGAACATAATTTTCGGAAGGGTAATGAGTTGTTTCTGAAGGGGTTTCAGGTCTTTGTGGGGGGGTCTGCTGGCTTAAAGGGGGTGGGGGTGAGGGGGGGTAGTCCTTTTGTTTTGGGGTCATGGGAAGAAGGGGAGTGGGTAGAGTGGTTAGGGTGGATGGTAGATGGGGAGTGGTTAATGTTAGTTTTATTGGGGTTTATATGCCAGCGGTACCAACTTTGCGTGTGAAGGATAATTTTGTGAGGGAAGAGTTAATTTATGCTTTAAGGGTTTGCCTCAAGTAGCTATCATAGGGGGAGATTGTAATTGTATTATTAGACTCAAGGATGTGGAACCGAGGGGTTCGGGGCAAGTTGTGAGGATCTTGCGGGAGGTTTTGTGTGCAGTGGGGGTGGTGGACGTAGTGGGAGGTGGGAATAACCTGGTGAGTATACGTTTAGTAGGGGACAGTATGCAGCCCGTTTAGATAGGATATATGTGTCAAAAGTAGTGGCGGTGGAGAAAGTGGAATGCATAGATGTTGGTTTTCGGACCATAAAGGTGTTTTGGCACAATTAGGGTGGGAGGGCAGTGCAGGTGTTTCAAAGTTATTGGAAGCTCAATGTAGGGATGTTGAAGAGGCTAGCGTGGCAGGTGGATTTTGAGGGTGGTGGAAGGTTTTGTGGGGGGTCGGGGTATTGTTGGGGTGGCTAAGTGGTGGAATGAATGTGGGAAACTTGCCATTAAGGTTTTTTTTGAAAAGGTGGGTAGGGAAGATGCGGATATAGATTTGGGTATCAACGGTATTTAGAGGGGTTATTGAGGGATGCTGGAGGGGGAGGGGGGGTAGGGAGTGGAGAGAGTTTGGAGGGTATTAGGGTAGCTTTAAGAGATATTCAGAATGATCGGTTTCAAGCGTTAAGAGTCAGGAGTGGCATCGGCGGTGGTTCTGAGGCAATTTCGTAGGAGGAGAGAAGGTATGACAATAGGGTCATTGGAAGTTGAGGACAATTTGGGGGGGTATAAGAAGGGTAGGGTTTTAAGTACGACTGTAGCGATGAGTGGGTATGCGGAATTGTGGTATGAGAAAACATTTATGAGGAGGAGGATGCTTGTATAGGGAAGGAAGTGTTAAGTAGCATAGAGGAGAGAGTGAGTGGTGAGGAGATGAGGGAGTTAGGTGGGGTAATTACTGAGGAGGAGGTTTGGGAGGCGGTAAAAGGACTACGTATGGGGAAGACGCCAGGGATTGATGGTTTGCCTGGTGAGGTGTATGTAATGTATTGGGATGTGTTGAGAGAGGTTTTGGTAAAGGTTTTTAATGAAATGAGGAGGGAGGTGCTTGCAGAGTCAGTTAGAACCGGGGTGGTGGTGTTGGTCCCTAAACGTGAGGGACCTAAGGGACTTAAGGATTATAGAGTAATTGCTTTGATGTGCACAGATTATAAAATTTTCGCAAAGATTTTGGCAAATAGGCTTAAGAGGGATTTGAAGGGTTGGTTGCATGAGGGGCAATTTGGGATCCCAGGGAGGAGTATGAGATTGGGACATAGGAGGATTAAGGGTTTTATAGAAGATTGTGGTGAAGGAGGTGTGTTAGGTTTGGATTGGGCTATGGCTTATGATAGGGTGCATAGGGAGCATTGTTGGAGATTATGAGGAGACAGGGTTTTGGTGAGGAAATAGTGGGTTGGGTTCGACTTATATATGCTGAGGCATTGCTTAAGGTACAAATTAATGGCAGGATTAGTTGGGCAGTAAGTATGGGTAGAGGTATTCGCCAGGGGTGTCCTTTATCTCAGATCCTTTTTGCGTTTTTGCAGGACCCTTTTTTCGGTTGGTTGAGAAAGGGAGCAAGGGAGGGGAGGGTGGGGGTGCAGGGCTGAAATAATAGGTTACGTAGATGATACCACGTTGTTGGTAACATCGAGTGAATGTTTACGATGGATCAGTGATTTGGTGGTGAGGTTTGGTAAGGTGACGGGCATGAGTGTAAATAGGAGTAAATCGGTTTTGTTAGAGGTAGGAAGTTGGATAGGGGAAGCGTTGGGGGTAAGGGAAGGATGGTCTTGCGTTGAGGAGTTGAAAGTTTGTGGTATAGTGTTTTGTGGTAATCTAGTAAGGGCAAGGGAGGTGAATTCTAGGGAGGTGGTAGATAAAGCTTTGGATAGGATGAAGGGTTGGGGGGTGAAGGAGGTAACTTTATTACAAAGAGTTGTTGTGGTGAATGTATTAGTATACAGTAAGTTATGGTTTAGGGCGGCAGTTTTACCTTTGTTGGAGGGATGTTCGTAGGTTGGAAAAGGGAGTTTATAATTTTGTGTGGGGAAGGGGTAGGCACTGGTTAAATAAGGATGTGGTGGAAACTAGAGTTAAATGTGGGGGATTGGGTTTGGTTCCTCTAAGAATGAGGCTGCGCAGTGTTTTTTTGAAACAGAAATTTCATTTTACTGGGGGACAGGGGGGTAGGTGCATAGGTGGGGTGATGAGGGAGGCGAGGAACTGGTGGGGAGGTAGAGAGTTGGTGGGATGTGAGGGGGTCCTTCGGTTTCTTATGGTGGTACGGGATTCGGTAAAGGTACGAGCGAGTAGGTTGGATAGGGTGGGTGTAGGGAAAGGGGTAGTGAGGGGAGAGGAAACTTTCCCTTTGTATGACTGGAAGAGTATTTGGTGGTGGTTTAGGAAGGTTAAGGTTCGACCAAGTGTTCGGGAGGTGGGTTTTAAGTTTTTGCATGGGATTTTAGTAGCGAAGAGTCAGCTTTTTATGATGGATATGACAAATAATGGGGAGTGTGATAAATGTGGGGAGTGGGAGACGGCATTTCATGTGGTGTATTTTTGTAGGGACATGGGAAAGGTGCGGGATTGGGTAGGGGGGGTGTTGAATTTGATTAGTGGGAGGGGTGTGTCCGTGTTGCGTGCTTTAAGTTTAGATTTGGGTGATTACTCGGAAAGTGTGCGCAGGGCATTGACGTACATTGTTTTGGATTATATTTTCGTGTTTTGGAGTATGAGGGGTTTGGAGGTGAGGGGGGTGGTTAAAGCTTTGGCTGCCCTAATTTTTAGAACGAAATGTAGGAATAGGGAGATTTATGGGGGGACTTGGGAGAGTTTTTTTCTGTCAGCGTATAGAGTTTTGACAGTGGAGGGGTTGTTGAGGTTATATTAGTGTGGGTGGGGTGTATGGGATGTGTTGGTAGGTGTAGGGAGGGGGGGTATAGCTGTAGTTCTTAGGGGTGGGAGGGTTTTGGTTTCCTTCTGTTTTGGCTGTGTTCCTGTGGACATGCATGTGTGTTTGGTGTTATGCAAGGAACCACGGTATGTTTTTATAAGGTTCTGTTTTAAGCCTTATGTGTTGAGATCTTGGTACGGTGTTTGAGGTAGTATAGGCCTCGGTTTGGTTTGGTTTACTTTACCCTGTGTGGTGAAGTGTTATGAGATGTTTGGTTTGTTGTATTGTCAAGTGTGAAAGGATGGAATGTGTGGGAAGTGGAAGTTTTTATGGATGGGTTAATATTTTGTAGCAATTAGAGTGAATGGTTTGTTGTATGTTGTTTGGAAGCCTTTATGTTTAGGGTTTAATGTACGGCTTCTATGTTGTGTATGACTGATAGTGATCAGTTGATCCTTTATTTTGTGAGAGCCTATAATGTTTTTTTGGCTCGGGTTGGGTGTGGGGTATGTTGTCACTTTTTGTTGTTGGTTAAAGCCAATTTTTTTTTTGGGTGTAATAACCAGGTGTGGTGGATGTGTTGTACTTTTTAGGTTTATTGAGCAGATTTCATCTATTTTGTGGGTTTGGAGTTAAATTGTTAGTTGCAAGTTGATAATGAGAATGTATAACACTGTCATAAATAAATACACCTTTGGTGTCTGATGCTCGATTTGATGTTTGATATTGTCTAATGTTTGCATAATATTTTGTTTTGGTTTACGATGTTCTTTAAAATTGTTAAAGTAAAGTTACGTTTTGAATGAGTTCATATTTACTATTTAAATTTGTTTGGTTTGTTATATTTGGTTCAGGGTATGTTATAATATATGTAAGTTTATGTTTAATAAAATATAAAAAAAAAAAAACCTATAACAGGAATCTGCACAGGGAAGCCTGTAGGCATATGGGTGAAATTCAAAAGTGGGTCTTTTCTAAATGGGAGGCTCATATGAAAAGAAAGCTAGCATCAGGTAGAGTTGGTTCCAAAACCGACAAGGTTATTTACCTATGAACTTATTCCATCTCTAAATTGACAGGATGGGACCAGCTCTACTGGTAGTCAGGAGAAGTTGGTCTCTTTGCCGAACACTTTTCTGCCAAGATGCAAGTTCCTGATCCAGTAAGGGACCCTCATTGGCTAGCTGCAAGAACCGTGTCAAAACTGTCAGTGGTAACAATAAGGCGGGAGAAGGTGTATCTTATTAAATCGCTGGACCGTGGAAAGGCTGTAGGCCCAGACAAGCTGAGCCCAAGATTGCTGGGTAGATGTGCTGACAAGCTAGCAGCACATCAAACTTGCATCTATCAGCACTGTCTAGTACAGTGTAAATGGCCTCTCTTCGGAAAGAGGCAAATGTAGTCGCTGTTCACAAAAAAAGAGCAGAGCGGAAATCAGCAACTGCAGACCAGTGTCACTCCTGTCAGTCACTGGCAAGATTCTTGAGACAATAATCCCACGGCAAATGACAGTTTTTCGACTACCACTCACTTCTTTGTGACCGTCAATATGCCTTCAAAAAAGGTTACTCTGCTGCTGATCTTTTGTTAAACCTCTCCACTAAGTGGCAAAAGTCATCTGATGAATCCAAAGTCAGCTGTTTGGCAGCACTGGACATTGCTGGTGCTTTCGACCGAGTATGACACCAGGGACTCTTGGAGAAACTACAGGCACTGGGAATTGCAGGCTCTACACTATGTCTCCTTAGAGATTTCCAAGGTAGTTCTCAATGGGCCATTGTTATGGAATGTCTACTTCAATGACATTCTTCATCTTATCCCAGAATCCCATGCATATATAGATGACTGTACTCTGACATTTACTTATCCAAGGGATGAAAAGCCAGCTACTCTAAGCTACATCAATCACCAGCTAAGAGCTAAATTAGCCTGGGGAAACCGATGGCAGGTAACATTTGCTCCTGAGAAAACACAAATGATGATGGTCTCTCGGCACCACGAGGGTAATGCCGGAGCAGTAGTAAGTATGAATGGGAGAGTGTTGGTACCTGGGGAGGAAGCTGTTGTCTCTGGAGTGAAATGTGTCTCCAAATTGACCATGAAGAACCATGTTTTAAATCTAGCAAAAAAGGTGACCAGGAAGCTTACAACACATCGACGTATCTCACATCTGCTCGACAGTAGAGGTTGCAAGTAAGCTCACACCTTGAGTAAGCTCACACCTTGAGTAAGCTCACACCTTGAGTATGCTCACACCTTGAGTATGCTCACACCTTGAGTATGCTCCACTTACTTGGATTGCTTGTCCCTCATCTCATTGCGACTTCTTGACAGAGTAGAGAACAGAGAATGACGCCTTATCTCATTTCAGCAGAGCCTTAAACACCGGTGGGATGTGGGCGGCCTTATTGTTATGTACAAGGCCAATACTGTCAAAGTACCACACTTGGCTCCTCTCCGAGGACAGCGAGAAGTGAGCTTCTACACCACAAGACGGACATCAAGCAGTAAACTTCACTCTGGCTGTAACCTTCTCCAGAACATCACTTCATCTGAGATCATTTATTTCTAGGTTGACTCGAGTCTGGAACATGTTCGTACCGAATAATAATATCTACCAATTAAAGTCAGTTGATCAAATGAAATTGCTGGCCCACAGATGGCTCCAACTTCATCCTGTTCCCTACTTGTATGTTTCATTACAATAAAAAGGCTTTAAAATAAGCTGATGTAGGTAACAGCTCTTAGCTTGTCAATAAAGTTAGTCACCCTAACCTAACCTTGTTAAACCCTGTGTAAAAGTGAGAGAGAGAGAGAGAGAGAGAGAGAGAGAGAGAGGAGAGAGAGAGAGAGAGAGAGAGAAGAGAGAGAGAGAGAGAGAGAGAGAGAGAAAGGGTAAGAGATAGAGAGAGGGGGAAAGAGATAGATAGAAAGATAGAGAGAAGGGAAATACTTACACACACACATTTAATCCCAGCAAATACAAAGTTATGAGAATCGGGGCAAGGCAAAGACGACTGGAACTAGCGTACAGGGACGGTGGACAAAGGCTGCAATCCTCTCTGAAAGAGAGGGACCTCGACGTGAGCACAGTTAAGAGCATTTCGCCCGAGGAGCGCATTAACTGCGCAATTAACACAGGAAATGCGAGATGCGAGATGCCAGGAGAAAGATAGTGGTAGGCAGACGTTTAACACCGACGCTTATCACGAGTGTGACTAGATATAAAAAACGTAAATAGTTCATTACAAGTGTAAGTTGTTCAGGTGTCAAAACATTGGTGCCCAGTCCCTGGACCCATTATGTACCTCTATATCAGACGTACAAAGCTATATCAGACACAAAGCTATATGAGACATACAAAGCTATATCAGACGTACAAAGCTATATCAGACGTACAAAGTTATATAAGACGTGCAAAGCTATATCAGACGTACAAAGCTATATCAGACGTACAAATTTATATGAGACGTGCAAAGCTATATCAGACGTACAAAGCTATATCAGACGTACAAAGCTATATCAGACGTACAAAGCTATATCAGACATACAAAGCTATATCAGACACACAAAGCTATATGAGACGTACAAAGCTATATCAGACATACAAAGCTATATCAGACATACAAAGCTAAATCAGACATTCAAAGCTATATCAGACGTACAAGACTATATGAGACGTACAAAGCTATATCAAAGATACAAAGCTATATCAGACATAAAAAGCTATATCAGACATACAAAGCTATATCAGACATACAAAGCTATATCAGACATACAAAGCTATATCAGACATACAAAGCTTTATCAGACGTACAAAGCTATATCCTACGTACAAAGCTATATCAGATGTACAAAGCTATATCTGACATACAAAGCTATATCAGACGTACAAAGCTTTATCAGACATACAAAGCTTTATCAGATGTACAAAGCTATATCAGACGTACAAAGCTATATCAGACATACAAAGCTATATCAGACATACAAAGCTTTATCAGACGTACAAAGCTATATCAGACGTACAAAGCTATATCTGACATACAAAGCTATATCAGACGTACAAAGCTATATCAGACGTACAAAGCTATATCAGACATACAAAGCTATATCAGACGTACAAAGCTATTTCAGACGTACAAAGCTATATCAGACGTACAAAGCAATATCAGACGTACAAAGCTATATCAGACGTACAAAGCTATATCAGACGTACAAAGCAATATCAGACGTACAAAGCTATATCAGACATACAAAGCTATATCAGACATACAAAGCTATATCAGACGTACAAAGCTATATCAGACATACAAAGCTATATCAGACGTACAAAGCTATATCATACGTACAAAGCTATATCAGATGTACAAAGCTATATCAGACATACAAAGCTATATCAGACGTAAAAAGCTATATCATACGTACAAAGCTATATCAGACATACAAAGCTATATCAGACATAAAAAGCTATATCAGACATACAAAGCTATATCAGACATACAAAGCTATATCAGACATACAAAGCTATATCAGACATACAAAGCTTTATCAGACGTACAAAGCTATATCCTACGTACAAAGCTATATCAGATGAACAAAGCTATATCGGACATACAAAGCTATATCAGACGTACAAAGTTTTATCAGACATACAAAGCTTTATCAGATGTACAAAGCTATATCAGACGTACAAAGCTATATCAGACATACAAAGCTATATCAGACATACAAAGCTTTATCAGACGTACAAAGCTATATCAGACGTACAAAGCTATATCTGACATACAAAGCTATATCAGACGTACAAAGCTATATCAGACATACAAAGCTATATCAGACGTACAAAGCTATTTCAGACGTACAAAGCTATATCAGACGTACAAAGCTATATCAGACGTACAAAGCTATATCAGACGTACAAA